>JBCFYV010005677.1:0-14883 GCA_039000515.1 Timema cristinae | reverse complement strand
AACCCCCCCTCATTAATTGAAATATTTAGAGCGGACTTGCACGACGTATCAATCCGAGTGACAGCCTGCGCCAAGATTCTTGGAAGAGGACCCGTTGTGCACCTGCACGCTATTAGGAAAATAGGTCAGTTGGGATCAGAGGAACAGAGAGTTGTAACATTGGACCCTAACTGGCCAGTGGTGTAGTGGTCAGAACACTTGACTGTGAGCCTGAGGAACAGAGAGTTGTAACATTGGCCCTAACTGGCCAGTGGTGTAGTGGTCAGAAACACTTGGCTGCGAGCCTGAGGAACAGAGAGTTGTAACATTGGACCCTAACTGGCCAGTGGTGTAGTGGTCAGAGAACACTTGACTGTGAGCCTAAAGAACAGAGAGTTGCAAACATTGGACCCTAACTGGCCAGTGGGTGTAGTGGTCAGAACACTTGGCTGTGAGCCTGAGGAACAGAGAGTTGCAACATTGGACCCTAACTGGCAGTGGTGTAGTGGTCAGAACACTTGGCTGTGAGCCTGAGGAACAGAGAGTTGTAACATTGGACCCTAACTGGCCAGTGGTGTAGTGGTCAGAAACACTTGGCTGTGAGCCTGAGGAACAGAGAGTTGTAACATTGGACCCTAACTGGCCAGTGGTGTAGTGGTCAGAACACTTGGCTGTGAGCTGAGGAACAGAGAGTTGTAACATTGGACCCTAACTGGCCAGTGGTGTAGTGGTCAGAACACTTGGCTGTGAGCCTGAGAGCAGAGAGTTGTAACATTGGACCCTAACTGGCCAGTGGTGTAGTGGTCAGAACACTTGGCTGTGAGCTGAGGAACAGAGAGTTGTAACATTGGACCCTAACTGGCCAGTGGTGTAGTGGTCAGAACACTTGGCTGTGAGCCTGAGGAACAGAGAGTTGCAACATTGGACCCTAACTGGCCAGTGGTGTAGTGGTCAGAACACTTGGCTGTGAGCCTGAGGAACAGAGAGTTGCAACATTGGACCCTAACTGGCCAGTGGTGTAGTGGTCAGAACACTTGGCTGTGAGCCTGAGGAACAGAGAGTTGTAACATTGGACCCTAACTGGCCAGTGGTGTAGTGGTCAGAACACTTGGCTGTGAGCCTGAGGAACAGAGAGTTGCAACATTGGACCCTAACTGGCCAGTGGTGTAGTGGTCAGAACACTTGGCTGTGAGCCTGAGGAACAGAGAGTTGCAACATTGGACCCTAACTGGCCAGTGGTGTAGTGGTCAGAACACTTGGCTGTGAGCCTGAGGAACAGAGAGTTGTAACATTGGACCCTAACTGGCCAGTGGTGTAGTGGTCAGAACACTTGGCTGTGAGCCTGAGGAACAGAGAGTTGTAACATTGGACCCTAACTGGCCAGTGGTGTAGTGGTCAGAACACTTGGTGATGTATTATTAAAACATGGCAGAATGAGGATAACAAGAGTCTCCTCAACTCTATTGTCAAACGCTTGCTTCTAATCAGTGTCCCAGGACCTAGGAGTCAACGGGTCGAGTCCAAGAACGGTCCAAATTGGATTTGTTTGCCGACCAAAATGTGTACATTGAATATCTCAAGTCTGGTGGTTGAGTTTGTAGAAATGTTAGGATAGGTCGCTGTGTGTGCAGACCTGCTCCTGCCTGTCTAGGCTATCCGCATATCCACACTATGGGGTACAAGCGTCAGGAAAGTAGGAAGCCACACTCAATGTTCCCTGGTAAGTATCCGAACCACAAACCAGATTAGATTGACGTCTCGACCCATGTGCCCACCGGTATGGAAAGGTCACCAATAGGCAAGGATTGGAGCGTCTCACACAACCCCGACACGCGAGTCAAATGACCTTGGTAAGACAGTCTGCTAGGAGGTGGTTCGGATGCGCTGTCCTAGATAGAGTTAATTTCTAGAAATGTAAACCGAAACAACCTTGAGTCAAAAAATAGGTTGAACGTTTAACTCTCGCCATTTTAACTGAGATTAAAGCAACCAGCACGCGGTCTGAGTGTCGAGCCAGTGACGCGGAGGTCGGGGCTCAAGTCCCAGTCAATGTTCTCCTCCTGCGCGAGTGGGTACATTTCCTCTCAATTCTACCTTCCTGAAAGCTTGCACTTGGGTCGCTGTCTCGCCCAGACACAAAGAGGCGGCCCCGGACCACGGAAAGCTCCTAGGTCAACATTAAAAGGGAGGGTGGGGTTTCAATTCCTGATGGGTGCAATGCGAGTTGTTTTACACTCATTTTAAGTCACCTCTTATTTATTTTTCAGCACCGCGTCTTACTACCAGTTCAGGTTATATGCTCACGTACTAATTGCACTACTGAGCGAGGTATGAGGAAGGTTGAATTCAAAGAAATTGTACCTACATTTGCGCGAAGAGAGGGGGAAATACTCACTTTGTAGCAACCTGTGTATTGTTTCTTGGGTCAGATAGGAAAATAAACTTACACCATCATGACGGAAGTGAAATATTGAGAACACATCTATTCCTCATGACGGGAGTGAAATATTGAGAACACGTCCATTCCTCAAAGCCCGGAAGAGAAAACGTACAAAAAATAAAAGCAATTTCATAAGTGTTTTCTAATATACAAGTGTAACTTTCAATTCCAACCCCTCTAAGCGGTTAAGGCGGGTGGTTGAAGCCCTACACGACAGGACAGCGAGCGGTCGATGAACCCAAGACGCCGGAATAGGCCGCAAGTCCGTCAGCCCGGCCAAACGATGACGTATTAACATTAATGATGTGATGTATGGCTATGAGCAGAGCCGTGTCGAGACAGGTGATTTGTTGTGTTACTAAGAATGGCACAGAGAGCGACCAATCGGAGGGTCGGGAAACGATCCTAACCGGGACCACTAGATATGTAACCAAGATAATGGCTTTCAGGGATCAGGAAGGTTATATTTATACAAGTGTAGCCACATTCACGTGGAGAGTGGAAAACCATTTTGGAAAAACCACCCTCAGTACACCCGACCGAGATTCGAACCTGGATCTCCCGTCATGGACAGTCTAGTTTAAGATGAGAGTGACGTCTTAGACCATGTGGCCACCGAGGCGGGTTTAGTTTATGATTCTTTTCCCAAGTGAATCGGGTGCAGTTCTTCAACAATTCAACCTCCTCGTTTTATTCGTATTAGTCATTGTCCCGAGCAAATTGATATTATTAGTGAAATAGCACCTGTTTATGTCTCCTTACTCCGCTACTTACCACCCATCCGGGTCATATCCTCTGTTGTGAACATCCCTTTTACCGACCTCTGACACAGCACACTCAGGTTATGTTAAAAGACATTGTTTGTTTAAAATAAATCCAACAATATGTTTGTATCAATTACCATAAATAAACTCTCCTTGCTATTATGTGTAAACACTTCGCTGAGTATTTCATTTCAACAACCCAACAAAAGACTAAATCTTGTTTTAGGGGGTGGGGGATGGTTAAATGTGCGAAAGTTTCGCAAGGGTTCACTGGTATCTATTATATTGATCTGGTAGGCACGAGTAGGGAATCACTTAGAGGAAATGTACCAGTATTAGCGAGGAGAGAAATTGTAAAACCATGTAGAAAAATACACCTCAGTACACATGACCTCCCCGTCACCAAACAATAGGAAACCTACGCCTTGGTCCACTGCCCCCCCCCCCCCCCCCTACAGAAGGTAGAAGGTGGTTGGTAAAAGAAGAGGCTAGATCTAGTTATTTATTTGTTGTTTTGTGGCTGACTATACTCCCCGAGGAATGAGGAAAGAGTGTCTGCCAATGAAAGCAGTGTAGAGGCTGTCTGTCAAGTACTCAAACTACAAACACTATTTGATAGAACAACAACTTCTGGCACCGCGCTTAGAATGAGTCAAGTCTGTACAACACACTTTGAGAGCACGAGGAAGTCTATTGCGAGATGATGTTAGACCAGGTGTTGGAGATAGGGCGAGAATAGGAATAATGCACCCACGGAGAAGACGAACAAACCCTCATGTTCATAGAAAGGACCGTTCAGAAAATACAATACCCGCCTCTGTGGTCGAATGGTCTAAGGCGTCACTATCGCAATAAACTGGACTGCCTATGACGGTGAGATAGAGGCTATAATCCCGATTGGGTGTTTTGATGTTGGTTTTCCACTTTCCCTCCACGCAAATGCGAGTAGTAAAGTCCCTTAAAAATTCGATCTTCCTCGTCCTTATCAAATTAACGTAAACATTATGTACCGAACGGGTAGTAAGACGCAGACGCTAGGGATGTCAAGAAGAAGAAAACACAATGAAAACATTTTACTATTTTAAGAGTCTTGTCTCATAGAAATTGATAACATTTATCAAGGCGACAGCTGCAGACATGACGTATGAATACAAGAAAGTAGATCTAGACCCTGATTTTTATATGTAACCCACTTTCAACCATCAATATTAATTGAAAGTCACTAAAATTTGAAATATATCTTAGTTGATTTATTAGTAAAAATGTCACCCAGAAAGATATCAAAAGCTTCCTCATGAATTACGTCATAGTTTCTCTTTACATCGTTAATTGAACGGACCAATGATGTAATATTTCCGCCAATCGGGCTCGATCCTCCTCTCAAGCTAGTTAGGTCGCGGCGGAGCCGGCAGACAGCGTGGCAACAGCTGATCCTCGGACTGGCCAACCGGCCGCGCGGACTAGACGTGATGACGTTATCTACCAGAACATTGCGGTGTGCTTTATCTGCTCAGTGACACATATTTCACAGTTGTCACCAGCACGTGTTTGTTGTGCTTCCGTTTAAAATAGTACGATACAAGCATATAAGCTCAGAAACCAACGAGTTTTTAGGGCAAAACAAAATTTTCATGCTATTCTCACAATAGGCATTATTTTTTAAATAACTACTTATAGTTTTTAACGTACTAAAGTTAAGCCTAAAACAAGTGTTTGTAATTCTTTGTTTGGGCAACCGTTTAAATCAGGGCTGAGAAAACTTTTTTTTTTCTGAGAGTCACTCAATAAATTTCGCTAGGCCCATAATCCTGTTAAGAATTATATTTTATTATATTTTATTTTTTATCATAATATTTAGGTTAGGTTATTTCACATCAAAAACTCTTTAAACTTTTTATGTGCAAGACATCATTTCAAAAAGTTAATCTAAAAAGAATAGTTGTAAATCGATACGTAAAGAAATTGTCATTTCTTATCAAGTTGGAAATAAAATTTGAAATCTATTGAGCTATATTTTGGGGAGTCAAATTAGATTTTTCTGATAATCGTATTTAAAAAAATATCTATTTCTCGTCAATTTATAAATTCTAGATAAAAATATCCAGGAGATGTGTGAATACAGCTATTGGCCATAAAAGAGGAAGATGTATATCTTAGTTCTATACAACAACAGGGCCGGCTTACATTGCTTTGACAATATTAATCCCACTAAGGACAAGCGATGGGAATAAGTTGTTAAAGAATGTACCAGCATTTGTCAGCTAGAACAAACAGAGAGAGCAAGTTTCTTGGGGTACTCCGTTAGCGACGAGGACTTGCGATTTCAGGATTCTCAAAATAACGCTATTTTATTTTATAGTGCAATTGCATGACTACAGATACGGCTCATCTTGAACTTTATTGTTAACATTCTAAACCCCGCTTCAGTGGCCACATGGTCTAAGGCGTCATTATCATGTTGGACTGGCCTGCTGAAGACAGAGAGGTCATGGTTCCAATCTCGGTCGGGGCTACTAAGGGTGGTTTACCCTAACTGGTTTCCAACTCTCCTTTTATGCAAATGCTGGTAGATTACCTCTAAAACGCTTCCTTCCTCATCCATACCCCCTTATAGTAATTACCGTTTATGCGAATAACCTGGGCAGGTATTAAGACTTGGTTTTTTCTAGTGGTAGTGTTCTTACTATCCACAAACCGTGTAATCCTAGGAATCAGGAGGAGGAGGAGAGTTACAGAGCTCCAAGAGGTGGTTCCCGCCAAAATGGAAGTTATAAGTCCCTATGGGAGCACCGCACCGCCAGGATTCACTCGGACAGAGGTCGAACCACGACTGACTACAGCTGGTCTTGATGAGCCTTCCATGTCAACGGTCAGGCGTGATAAACTTTCACCTAGCTCAGAGACTTTAAATAGCTATAATGATTATTGTTTTGATTAAAAACCGAATATAAGTTTTGTGATCCTTGGTTTGGATATAAATATATTTTTACAGGGAGGGTCCACTATCAATTTGACGTTTTTTTTGTGGATGTAGGCTATTTTTTTTGTTTAGTTTTATGTATGTGTTTTTTTGGGTTGTATTTATTTATTTTATATGTACCAAAATTATTATAACATTATTTATTTGCCTCTTTCTTACATCCTTTGTTGCCCGGTGCCAAAACCAACTATTTATGTATTTAGAAAGAAAAAAAACACTTGTTTTTAATTGAAGTGTTAACAGAGCTAGTGTTAAACAGTAAGTTTTAAAGAGTGCCTCTGGTTGGTTAATATTTAAATAATAATAATAATAATAATAATAATAAATTAGTGTACAGGAAATGTATACAAAAATTAATAGTTAAAGTTGTATATTTCACACTGCCCTATCCTATGGCTTGGTGGTCGCAAGAAATCTGAAGAATCCTGGTTCAATTCCGGGCAGTGTTGACGAAAATATTTACTACAGTCCAACACCATGACTTAACCAGTAATGCGTCCACCTACTGAGTTTAGAGGCCCCGGGCTCGATTCCCGGCAAACCCGAAAAACATTTGGTCGACGAGCGATGCATTGAGTTGGTTTGTAAGTCGTGGACAGATATAATCAGTAGGTTCAAAAAGTATGCATTAAATACCCTTGAAAAAACTATTTGTATGGACGTTAAACCTTCTTCCAATTAGTGAATATCTAAGCGCGAGGGCTAGACCTGCTGCATTAGTTTAAGTTAGTTGGTAATTTGTGTTAGGAAATAGTATGTCAAACACCCTCATGGGGATAAGAACTAGAGATGGGAGGGTCGATTCCTTTAACCCTATAGTAATCGAGATTAGAGAGAATTAAAAAAATATCAAAATATATAAGCATAAAGTCTTGAATTTTTTTCAAATGGCAAGACACCACCACGCAATCTAATGAATCAATGAGAATTGTGTGTTTGGGAAAATATATTCCATTTTATCCCAAAACTGCCCTCTTTTTTAAAAACTTAATAAACATTAAATTATTATTATTAGCACCGCGTCTTACTAACCGTTCAGGTTGTACTCACTTACGCTAATGTGTAATGGTAGGGTGATTGTGAGATGAAATGAAGGACCTACAGTTTAACGTGGAATCCGAACCACGGTGGTGGCCTGGCATTCCCCACATTCACAAGAAGTCTTGTCAGAGGTGAAGGAAGGGTTTGGTAATCAGATAAATCTTTGCCGGGACCGAGGATTGAACCCCGGCCGCCAGCATAGAAGTCTGACACCTTACCCCTAGACCACCAGGTCAACAACATTAGTAAATGTTATCAAAACATAGAGGGAGAGTATTGGTTTGGTAAACAACACAACACGTTAGTAAACAAGAGAATACATTCACCCAAGAAATAGAGTGGAACATTCAAAACTTTTTCTCTTTTTGCCAACTTTAATGATCAATACTTGATCTCCGTTGCATTAATTGATCATTAAAATATGTATAGTTTATGAGCAAACTTGAGGTCACTAATTGTTTGATTTTACATCTAATTATTTATAATGATTTGATTAATTCATTAAGGTTTTAAACTACTTAATTTATTTTAATGCACTAATTATATTTATTGTTTAGTATATACATGTTTGAGATAAAACAATTCAGTTAGCAACAAATATAGCTATTGTACTTGATATGAGGCATGAGTTACCCCTAGAACACACACAAACAGTTTGTTGAACCAAGAGAGCTTTGACCAGCAAGTATGGAAACCAGACCAATGGTTTGTGATGTCTTATATTCCCTAGCACTACCCTCAATCACAATGTGCTGTTAAGGTGATAAGAGAATAACAGCACTTCCGGCCTGTCATCAACTCAAACTTTGCTAAGGGCACACGATGAGGAGGGACACAGTCAAGGATAAATGCAAACAAATACGTGGAGAAAGGATCAAAAAAATGGAAAAAAACTGAAAACCAACCCGTAAATCGATTATGGGGATGAAGAGATGCGTTGCAAACAAGAGGTGAACAATCAACCAAGAGGCCAATTGGTCCCTCGGATCAAGAGTTTCTTTGTATATACAAGAGATGAACAATCAACCAAGAGGCCAGTTGGTCCCTCGGATCAAGAGTTGCTTTGTATATACAAAAGATGAACAATCAACCAAGAGGCCAGTTGGTCCCTCGGATCAAGAGTTGCTTTGTATATACAAGAGATGAACAATCAACCAAGAGGCCAGTTGGTCCCTCGGATCAAGAGTTGCATGTGCACTAAGGTCACCAACCAGAGGAGAGTAACCAAGTGACAGGGAGGTCAGGTCGTCTGGGATCAGTCACTTATCAGCTGTTGTGCAACTCCAACTAACCACCCTTCGCAATCTATAATTATTAATATTTATGTTAAGAGCTCTGTACGCTTTAGTACTAGAGGCTTTTGGAGATCCACAAAATAAAATTTGAATAGACAAACCTATCACTAAACCCTCGTAAAAATTCAAAAATGCAAATGTTAATGAGAGTAACAACAGGAAGAGGACGAAAATAATGAATGTTAAAGACTTTGAGAATTCATTTGAAGTAAAACTATCTGATGGAAATTAGCATCTTGAGCCAACTCGCATTTAACATTTCATTTTTTATTTGAGCAACCTTTTATTAAAAGAACTATGAAATAAAATAAAGACTAAGTGTTCTTATGTCCGTAAATCAGAAGGAACGAAGATTAATATTATGATTTTGATATCTTACACGGTTTTTGTATTATTGAAAAAAAAAAAGTTTTCATTTTCTTTAGAAACATTCGAGAGCATTTCAATATTTCCCGCTCCCTGTTATTATATAATTAGTTGATGTGCGACACGCTGTGCCTCATGGTTATACTGTACATTGATCCTTGCCGAATTTCCCCGTCACGCTATGCAACCCTTAATGGCGACCTACATACAAGGTAGGTCTGCTGTCGCTGGAATATCACAAGGTTATCTACACTCACTTTACCAGGACGATCAAAAGACAGTCGCATGTGTCTGTCTGTCAGTACGCCTTGAAGGTGGGGATTTAGGGGACTCGAGAAAAATGAGTATTTTTGCAGTTTTTATAGCAAAACATTTTTCTTTGTTAGACTCAAATATTTCATCAGTACAAACCTAGAGTTTAATTTTCTTAACACGATGATATCAACAGTTGTTGAATATCTGTTGAGGGTGTTCTGGAATTTAATGACAACATTTTCTCTTCATTTAAAAGGTTTGTCATCTAATGCCACCATGCTGATCAACAGATATTCAACAACTGTTGATATCATCGTGTGAACAAAATTATATTCTAGATGTTTTCTACTGGGGAAATATTTCGACCTAACAAAGTTTTGTTGTAAACACTACAAAAATACTGGTATTTTCCTTACAACCCCACCTTCCTATTGTCACTATGGACCAAATGACGATATAAGCACACGACTTACACACCTAAATTAGCTCTAAAACTGAAACATCTAGTCTCCCAACCGTTAATTTATCATCGTGATAGGAGAAACTCCCAATGTTATCAATGATAAAAGTTTTTGGCCATTCTAGGAATCAAACCCGGGTCAAATGTACCACAGACTAAGCTAAGGGGACAGTTTCGTAGGGCGGCGCTTGACTAAACACACACTTGGGGCGTACTAAGTCCGACAATGAAAATATTCCGCTAGTAAACTCAGCGTGGCCAACAATTTGAATAAACATAAATATTGATCTTATAAGATAAATTCCTTTCTATAAATATTATTTAGAATTTTCCTGGTTTTTAAAAAGATAAGTATAAAATCAATCAGTACCGCTTTTGACCAATTTTTAACATTTTATTCTTGTTGAAAAATTATTTTAATCTTTATCGGAAAAATGTTTTAAACAAACTTTGATGGGATCTTCCCGATATTTCCATTGTTATTGATTGAGACCTTGAGGCGTTTGTAAATGTGAATGAATATGCTAGAAATTGTTTTAAGAAAACACAAATATTGTGGTAGGTTTTTGACAAAGATTGTTTTAGAACAATCAACAAACAGCTTTTCTACTGAGTTTTCAAACAATTGATAATCTTTGAAAAATAACAAGCACACTGCACAAGATAAACCAAGATTATCAATTCCAAAGACAACTTGAATGTTACAGTTTCTTGAGTTCTGTTTTACTTTGTAATTGTTAAATAATTATTAATAACTTTAAAAAACATCCCGCATGATGTTTTAATTTGTTTTCGCTTGTAATTAGAGTAAATGTAAATAGTGCGACGCTTATCAGAGTATCTTATTAAGAGTTTTGATTGTCTCACAGAGCAGACGTGTGGTAAGATCTGATAACAACAAAACGAGGGAACCACGGGCCAAGCAACAATGCGCAGAGTAGCCTTTACAATCACAGACACATTCCACCGCGGCAAGTTACAGGAACAGACACATTCCACCGCGGCAAGTTACAATCACAGACACATTCCACCACGGCAAGTTACAGGAATACACACATTCCACCGCGGCAAGTTACAATCACAGACACATTCCACCAAAGGACGCCAGTGAGCTCGAGTATCACATTTCATGATATGTAATACTACTTGTGGTGCAAAGTACTGGCCTGGCCTGGGAATCTTAATAGTACATTCTTTCCGTGTCCTGGTGATAGTATGAGGGTGACGGGGTGGGACCAGTGGAAACTCTTAAAAACCTAACTTTAAAACTAATCAACCTAGCAACCCTTGGAACTGTTGAAGTAATTCCCCTTTCAGTAAACATACCCAAGGTATCAGCCTAGACTCGTAGCCAGGTGCACTGACCACTACACCACGGGACCGGATAGTTCGACTATAAGCAAGAACAAAACGTATCGTGATGTCTGGTTGTGTTATATCGAGTGACTATAAAAGCCACTTGTAGCGCAAGATCATGTTTTCACCCCGAGCACTCCAATGAAAGCTACAGACAGCTTTGAAGGTTCAACAAGTGAAGGCTGGTGTATAGCTACAATGTTCGGTCCAAACTTGAGTCGAGCCTGCAGGCGGCTAGACCAGCCATCACGCCATCGGAAAGTTTTAACCTAACGCGGCTCCGGTATAGCGTCTGGCTGACCTACATACACACTGTAATTATATAATGGAAGCCGGGTCAGCAACATTGCGAATTTTTTTTTAATGGAGAAACAGCGAACGCTTGTTTTTGGGGCGTGCTCCAACGAGTGGAGTGACGTCATTGTGTTGGAGGAAAAGATACAAGTTAGGTTGAGACGGACACTCCAACTCAAATAGCCAGGCCAAGTATTACAATACTACTCTCTCACCACCTCATGGAGGGAGTGTAGGCCTATAGGACGTGAGTTAAGGACCAAATATATCAAACATGGCTCCGGTAGAAACCTAGAGCTTAGTTTTCTTCACACGGCGATATCAACATTATTTAGCTCCCTAATGGTTTAGGGAGGTTATATTTAGAGGCGGTGTATCTGCATTTGCGTGCAAGTAGAATGGAAAACAATTTTGAAAAAAAACCACCCTCAGTACACCCAACTGAGATTCGAACCTCAATCTCCCTGTCATCGGCGGTATAGTCTACTGCGAGAGTAGCGCCTTAGAACATGCGACCACCGAAGCGGGAATATTATATAAAGTATGCTGTTAGGTTGAGAATTCCTTCAACAATATCTAATTATTTCGTTTCACAAATCTTAAAGAGTTTTTCGTGAACTTTTCTATTTTAAGCTAAAGCTAACAGGGTAGAGATTAGGACGGTAGAAGAGAGAGAAAATACCCTATCCGTGGGAAATCACGAGCGCAGGCTAGGATTCGAACGCCGACCTCTCAGTCGCCTATTTGGCGAGTATTAGAAAACGAATGGTCCAACACCTTCCTAATCTCTACCTTGTTAGTTAGCTATTTCGTCGCCGGCAAACCAGACAGAATGACCTTGACCCACCGAACGCGGGTTTAGGTCGCGTACTAAAATCAATTTAAAAGATGAACTTTCAAATTAAATTATGGAACAGTAGTTTTCAAATCAATAATAATAGTGTTTGATGAAAGTGTGCGAGTGTTTCTCCATCTTGTCCAAAATGTCGCGCTGTGGACACACGTCCTTACGAGCACTAAGCACTTGTTGGACGTCTCCCAACTTCTCGGCGGCGTGGCGAGGGAAATCTCTCCCAAGGAGAGCCCGTTTCTATAAAAGATGTCTTAGTGTGTGGACTGAACCTTTTTATATGTAAACAGTTCAACGATAAATAAAAGTTTAAAAGCAAAATAACACTTTAAATTATTCATAGAAATTTATGAAACGAACAATGACATCCTCTTTGGTGGCCGCATGGTCTAAGGCGCTACTCTCGCAGTAGACGACTGCCGAGGACGGGGAGGTCAAAGTTAGAATATAGGTCGGGTGTACTGAGGGTGGGTTTACAAAATGGTTTTCCACTCTCCCTCCACGAAAATGCAGCTACACATCCTATACATATAACCTCCCTAATACTACGAGTGTAGTTAGTACATAAGCGGGTAGTAAGACACAGTGTAGCGCATCTGTATACAAAGTTAAAGGTCCTTAATTCGATTCCCAAGCACGCTGAAAAATGTGTCACCGCTAAATTTGAGCTTACCTTTTCACATTGATGAATTGGATGATTTTTATATTCTAGAAATAAGTTAGTTTGTAAGTCATGCTGATATCACAAACTGCATTTAAAAAAATCCACTTAAATGCCCCGAAAAATGTAGCGACATCTAGGGGAAATGTTTTGTACAAATGTTTAACTGTAAAAAAAAGATCGTTAAGCTATTATTTATTGAGATTGTTGTGAAAAACATGTTTTTGATCAACTTTTTTGCCGGATGACCTTGTATCTCGGCTGAGATCACCTTTCTGAATGGTTCTGGCTGGATTCCAGATGATAGCAAGATGACTTACAGAGAGACAAAGTTCATTTTGGTGTCGAGTTAACTTGGAGGGCGTTACTGTTTTTTAACGAGGCGTTAAAGAAAACACGGCGAATCGCAGTTAAAAAACACAAACATTAATTGATGGTAAACATTAAAATTAAAACATGTTTAGAAAATTGTTTATAAGTAAATTAAAATAAAAAATAAAATACATAACATAGCTGAAGATTTTTTCGTAGGAAGGTATAATTTGAAGGAAGTGAACACGCATTTGCGTGGAGGTAAAGTAGGAAACCACCCTAATACAGTCGTTAAGGATTTGAACCATGACCTTCCATTCACCAACAAACCATACCGTCTTGGTCTGCGTGCCCACCGGTGTGGATACTCAACGTGTGGTTTAAAATAAAACAGGTGGCCCATAAATGTTTAGCAATTTGATCTTTTCATAAAGTAAAAGAAAACAGTTTAAAAAAACTATTCAGAACTTAATTTTAATTTTTCTGTTTAGTTTACATCGCCCCCCGAAACGTGGTGTAACATTTCCTTACCATGAAACATAAAACATGTTTACATTGCCTCTGTGTCTTACTACCCGTTCGAGCCAACCATGCTGGTGTGTTATGGATGAGGAAGATTGTATTTTCGTTGGAGAATGGAAAACCGTTTAGTTAAAACCACCCTCAATACACCCCACAGGGATTCGAGCCCCGATCTCTCCGTCATCAGTAGTCCTGTCTATTGCGAGAGTGACTCCTTGGACCATGCGACCACCTGTTAACCCTCTGGCACCGAGAGTTTATTATATATTATGGTTTTTCTATTCTGAAAATCATTCATTAGTAAACTACTCTTAATTTTCGAGCAAGAATTAAAATCACGATTTTACCTCACTATTAAAGTTTGAATTGAATTTATTTTAACAGTTTAGGTTGTATAGTCTCAGACATAAGCACACATGATCGTAAAACCAACATTTTTTATGTCAGAGGCACATAAAACGTTAAGATACCTGAGACGAGTTGTCAGATTGTGTATTTACTTCTGAAGCGCACTGTACTGTGTTCTTTCTGCAAAAAGAAGTAGGCTTGCAAACCAGCCAGCCATCCAGTGTTTTCCACATCATTTATTGCAAGAACGCGGCAATGTGGGCAGGTAGATAAAACACAACCGTCCAACCGATTGTTTAACTAAGCTAATGTCGGCCATAAAACCACGACCAGGGTCAACACCGACAAGGTTACACGAGGTTCGAGAAAAGGGCATCCATGATCCAAACCAAACCGCCCGCGTATGATCATAGACCCGCAAAATAACAAGAGGACAAATAGTTGGAGCTTTAGTTTCTTATTGCTCCAAAAATAACCCCCATATATTTGCAACAATAGTGATAATGTTGATCAGTCGGTAACGAGTCTGTGGTTTCCCTCCTCAATAGCTCTCAGCCAATCAGAAAAGGTCGCTTGTTTTGGACGTCCCAACACTCGACTTGTTGACTCTAATGGCGTCAATCAAGAAATTATGTCACCGCCGTAAACGGATTCACCATCATTATCTTGATTTAAAACTGAGAATGTCAAATTAACTATGTACTTTTAACTTTGGAATTTTCCTTCAATTTGCTTCAAAATTTATTTTTAATCAATCGAAATGTTTATTCATTAATATAAAGAAAATACAACTTAATAAAAATAATGTTTAGTCTATATCATTGTCTTACTTAAGATACTAGTCCTATGTTTGTGTAACAATCTATATAATTTAGTTTCCCATATATTACGAGTTATAAAAGTATAACTTAGGTAATGTAGGTCTACAGCGCACCGACTGTTTTATTAATCTCTGGGAAA
>JBCFYV010005676.1:0-34592 GCA_039000515.1 Timema cristinae | reverse complement strand
CTTTTTTTTGGGGCAACCCCCTGTAAGTGTTTTCTATTGAAGTAGTTTTTAAAATATACAATCCTCGTTTCGTGACCCCCTGCAAGTGTTTTTTTTTTGAGGTATTTTTAAAAAATATCACAATGCCTGTTTCGGGAACCCCCTGCAAAGTGTTTCTTTGAAGTGTCTTTTAAAATATCACAATCCCCTTTTTTTGCCCCCTGCTAAGTGTTTTTTTGAGAGTAGTTTTTTAAAATATCCAATGCCCTCAGTTTCTGAACCCTTGCTAAGTTTTCATTGAGAGTATTTTTTAAATATCACAATGCTTTTCCTGTGACCCCTGCTAAGTGTTTTTTTTGAATAGTCTTTTAAAATATCACAATCCCTTTTTCTTTTTCTTCCCCCCTTTTAATGTTTTTTTGAAGTTCTTTTTAAAATATCACAATTTCCTCAGTTCCGACCCCGCTAAGGTTTTAAATTGGAGTATTTTTTAAAATATCACAATGCCTTTTTTTGTAAAACCCCTGCTAAGTGTTTTATTGGAGTAGTTTTTAAAAAATATACAATGCCATCTTTTCTGAACCCCCTTGCAAAGTGTTTTCTATTGGAGTTCTTTTAAAAATTCACAATCCCCCTCATTTTTCCTGGACCCCTGCTAAGTGTTTCTTTGAAGTAGTCTTTTAAAATATCAAATCCCCTTGTTTCTGAAACCCCTGTAAGTTTTTCTATTGAGGTACTTTTAAAATTCACATGCCTCAGTTTCTGTGCCCCCCTGAAGTGTTTCTATTGAGAGTAGTCTTTTAAAAATATCACAATGCAATCTGTTTCTGCAACCCCCTGCTAAGTGTTTCTTTTTGAGAGTGTCTTTTAAAATATCACAATGCCCTCAGTTCTGAACCCCTGCTAAGTGTTTTTTTTGAGAGTAGTCTTTTTAAAATATCAACAATTGCCCTCAGTTTTTTTGAACCCCTGCTAAGTGTTTCTATTGAGGAGTAGTTTTTAAAAAATTCACAATGCCCTGTTTCTTGACCCCCCCTGCAAAGTTTTTTCTTTTAAAAGGTGTCTTTTAAAATATACAATGCCATTTTTTTTTTTTTTTTTTTTTTTTTTTTTTTTTTTTTTTTTTTTTTTTTTTTTTTTTTTTTTTTTTTTTTTTTTTTTTTTTTTTTTTTTTTTTTTTTTTTTTTTTTTTTTTTTTTTTTTTTTTTTTTTTTTTTTTTTTTTTTTTTTTTTTTTTTTTTTTTTTTTTTTTTTTTTTTTTTTTTTTTTTTTTTTTTTTTTTTTTTTTTTTTTTTTTTTTTTTTTTTTTTTTTTTTTTTTTTTTTTTTTTTTTTTTTTTTTTTAAAAAAAAAAAAAAAAAAAAAAAAAAAAAAAAAAAAAAAAAAAAAAAAAAAAAAAAAAAAAAAAAAAAAAAAAAAAAAAAAAAAAAAAAAAAAAAAAAAAAAAAAAAAAAAAAAAAAAAAAAAAAAAAAAAAAAAAAAAAAAAAAAAAAAAAAAAAAAAAAAAAAATCACAATGCCCTTTTTCGGGAAACCCTGCTAATTTTTTTTTGAAGTAGTTTTTTAAATATCAAATCCCTCATTTCGGGACCCCCGCTAAGTGTTTCTTTGGGAAGTAGTTTTTTAAAAATTCCCAAATGCCCTTTTTTCTGTGCCCCCCTGCTAAGTGTTTTATTGAATAGTTTTTTTAAAATATCCAAGCCTTCGTTTCTGCCCCCTGCTAAGTGTTTTATTGAAGTAGTCTTTTAAAAATATACAATGCCCTCAGTTTCTGTGACCCCTGCAAAAATTTTTCTATGAGAGTGCCCCTTTTTAAAATCCCCAAATGCCTCGTTTCTGAACCCCCTGCTAAGGTTTTATGGGTATTTAGAACAACATGAGGGATTGGTTTAATATTTTGATAATATATTTAAGTCGGCCCACTTCAAGGACAAAACATATAAATAAAAAAATTGTTATTTTGTTTTCAGAAACTGTATTTTGCCTATTTGATTTGTTAAAATTGTGTGATTTTAAATAAGTGAAAAGATAAGAATATTTTAAAATTTAACCTTGGGTTGTAAGGGAAATTATTGGTTTTCTGTGTCAAATTTTATTTTCAACATTTTTTGCCGGAATGATGGGGGCTAATTTATATTAAAACCAGTTAGAATCAACTTATTCTTTAGGAAATCAGTTTATTAACCACAATATAGTAAAAATATCATAAAAAAATTTTGTTAAAGGGTTTTTTTAAAAAATTTTGAAAAAAATTTAAAAAATGGGGTTTATTTTTTTTTTTATGGTTTTTGTTTTATTTTTTTTAAACCATGGGGGGGGGCCCAAAATTAAAAAATAATAAAAAAAAAAAATAAAAACCCCATTTTTTTTTTTTTAATAAAAAAAAAAAAAAAAGGGGGGGGGGGGTGGGGGGAAAAAAGAAAATAAAGTATTTTCGTTCTATTAAAGTTATTTGGATTCTTATTGCTTGCAAAAGATTAGTTTTTTTTTATAAATTTATTTTTTGTTGAATCAGTGTTTGTTTTCAAAGTTTTTTTATTTTAATATGCTTGCCAAAGGTTTAGGGTACCATTTTATTTGAACAGTTTAAGTTAAGACTTATTAGGGAATTTAATTATTTATATATAGTATTTAAATATTAATACAAAATGAGTAGTTTGATTAAAAAAATGTCATTTGGTTGCCGTTACATTTTAAAGAAAAACATGGATCCAGTTCTTATTGTTTGGAGAAAATAAAAACAAAAAAACCAAAAAAATTAGGAGTGTTATATCAAAAAATTCTTACCCTAAAAAACTTGAATTTTACAATTTAAAACTGAATACTTAAAATAAAAATTCTTAATAAAAGGTTGTTTAGGATTGGAACATTAATAACTTTAACTTGTATCAGACAAAACAATTAATATATGTTGTGAATTGCATTGTACTTGTATAATTTGTAAAAAAAACTTATGTCATATTAAATTGTTTAGTCTTTGAAAGGGCAATAAATTATTTCATCTAGGTTTGTTGCCCAAAATTTTTATTAATAATAAGCTTAATAAAAATCTTGTTTGGACAATAATTTTTTTTTGTGGAGGCTTATTCAAGCACAAACACATTCTTAATCTTAGTTTCTATCAATTTAGATAAACACGAATAGGTTTTCTCCAAAAACCCTTTCCTTCACCTTGACAATACATCTTGTGAATGTGGGGAATGCCAGGCTCCAAAAACAGTGGTATTAGGATTCAAACGTTAAAACTTTAGTTCCTATTTCATCTCACAATACACCTACCATTAACATTAGGTTAATTGGAGTATAAACCCGAAACGGGTAGTTAAGACGCGGTGCTAATAAATAATAATTAGTTGCTTTATTTCCCTGCAAAAATTTGGTCATTTCAATCGTCATTATGGGAAAAATTCAACCGTTAGCATTGCGGCCAGCTATTGTCGGTTAATACGTATAAACGGTTTACATAATATCAATAATTTTTAGTTTTGGGGTTTCTTACGATAAAAATATTTTGGCATTGTTAGCTCGCATGTGTTTCAAGTGGGGGTTTTAAAAAAATTATTTCCTTGTTTCAACACTCTAAAAAAAGTAATCTATATTTTTGAACAATTGTTTCAGTGATAATTTAAAACTATCGAATAGGATTGTTAATTTTGTTTTCCGCAAAAAAAAAAAAACTTACTTTCAAAACATATTTTTTTTTTCTGGTTTCTTTTCATTTTTTATAGTAATTTAGAATCGACCCTTAAGGCCCGTTTTGACACGATTGTTTGTTATTTTTTAAGGTTTTGGAACTGTTTAAAAAAAAAAAAATGGCAAAAGTTTTTTTTTACCCCCCCCCACTAAATTTTGGCTGCGCGGCGCACAGTCTTGCAGTCTGTTAACATAAAGACAAAGGAAGCTACTAAACCATTGCAGTTCCATTGCAAAAATTGAAAAAGGTTGTTCACCTTCCCAACTTTGCTAATAAAGTAGACAATCCAAAAATGGCGGCAATGAAAAGGAATTGGTTTTTGTGCGGGGGGAACTTATTTGTGGAATGTCTGTATGGAAAAAAAAAGTTTTTGTGCAAATTTTAAGCACCGATTTTTAAAGCTAAGATTGGGGAAAGCGATTTGCACTATAGGTTATTTGCTAAAGTTATATTTTCAGGTGTAAATATTTCTCTAAGTAAGTTTCCAAAATATAATTTTATGCTACATAAAATTTTAACAAAATGTTCCTTGTGAGTAGGATATCTATTTTAATATCGCGTAAAACAAATGTTATTTCAATTAATTTTAACCACAAAACCATTATTTTTCCTTACATCACGCTTGGCCAATGAGTTAATTTTTTTATACGGTTCACAAAATAATAAATAAAACTTTGTAGTACTACGTGATTAGTTCCGGAAACAATATTAATTCGGGGGGGGGGTGTGGCCCCCCCCCTGATGTATTAAATCTTTCGGGCCCAAAAGTTTTTTTTTTTTTTTTAAAAGGGTATGAATGGGCGGTTGGTTTTCAGCGAAAAAAATCTTCTGGCGCGTTTTTCCAATTCAATATTTTGACAACTTTAATAAAAAAAAAAAAACCAAATAAAATCCCTTTTAAAAATTTTTTAAGGTTTTTTTTACAAAAAACTAATAAAAAAAAAAAAATTTTTTTAAAAATTAAAATTTTTTTTAAATAAAAAAAAAAAAAAATGGGGGGATAGCCCTAAAAACACTTCAAACACTTGTAAGGGGTTTTTTTTTTTATAAAAAAAAAATGGCCTTTGGAATTCTTGAGTAGGATACTAATTTAATATTAATTAATCGATATAGCAAACCAAGGTTAAGTCTATATTTAAAAAAACCATCTTACAAAATTAATGAATTAATTATTTTACGGAATATTTTTGGCCCTATCAGCTAGCAATTAAACAAAAAAATTATTTTGTTATTAGTATAAAATTTAAAAAATAAAACAGGGTTTTTAAACAAAATTCCGGCGTTAGGGACCTATTTAAAAAAAAAACATGCCCAAAACATATTATTGAAGGCCTACTATTTTTTTTTTTAATTGTTTTTTAGGTCTAGGGCTAGGATTTTTTAACAAAGTATTTTTTTTTAGCTACCAACATTCTAATATATAACAGGGCTGTTAAAATCTGGGTTGGATACCTATTTAAAAAAATTGCCTACCGGAGTTTAGGTTGATTGAAATTTAATTTGACCCTTTCTTTGGAGTTTAATTGTTAATTTGCATTATTCTGCCTAAAATAAGTTACAATAAATGTAAATATAATTAATAAAATTAATTTGGGACAAATCTAAAAAATTAATTATAATTGTATTAAATGGGAAAATAAAAGAAAAAGGAGGACCATTTAAATCATCATAATCTTTTTTTATGCTTGGCTATTTAAAAACCATTTTTTATAAAATAGGCAAATTAAATTATTGTTATAATTGTTTTCTAAGAAAAAATTGTAAATTTATTTGGGCCGGCATTTACTTATTCTAAAAATTCACCTTTACTTTTTAATAAAAAAAAGCTTTTCCTAAAAAATAATAAAAAACAAAAAAAAAAAAAAACAAACAAAATAAAAACACATTATACCAATAGGGGGGCGTAAAAATTTTTTAAGGGGTAGTTAGGGGACGTATAAAATTACTCAACCGAACGAGAAATGGAAGATTTTGATAAAAAAAAAAAAGGCTCAATATGAGAGACCTGTTTGTTCACCATCTCCCTCATTTCAGCATGTTTTTAAAAAAGCGCTAACTTATGCAAGTGATAGATGCGTGTAAAACACCAAACTAACATGTTTAGTAAAAAGTAATACCAATTTATAAAACTTTGCTTTAGATCCACTATACTTCGTGTCAAACGGGGCATTTGTTTGGAACTTGACATGTTTTCCCGTCCAGTTATGTTCTATATTAAAATTACATATTGATATCGTAGAGCTTCTTTTTCAATATAAACAACGTGTATCAAGTTTGCTAGTAAAAGAATGGACTTTTAAAATGGTTTTAATTGTTTATTTCACATGCGGTTTTTCCTATACAAAAAATATTTGTTGTGCAAAGGAACAAAAATTCGAAAAGCGGATGCTTACTAAGCGAAATCACCCATTTTGGATTCTTTTTTAAAAGTAAGCTAAGAAACAAAAACCTTTTTATTTCTTTTTTCGGTGGACCTATTTCACTATTTTATGCCAATATATTAAATTTAAAATTAATATTAAAAAAATTGGGTAAATTATAAATAAAAAACCTTATATCTTTACTATGCACGTTTAATGATCATAATCAATTTTTTTTTTTTTTCCTATTTTTTAGGGGGGGGTCTAAGCTTTTTAATATATGGGGGGTTATTTTCGTTGGTTGTGGTTGTTTTTAGGGTGTATAGTAATTGGTTAAATATTTTTATATGCATTCTTAATTTAGTGTTAAAGTTCACAGTGTTGTGGTTATGAGGTTTATTACATTATATTTAAAATTTAATTTTAGATGCTTTAACCAGATGTATAGTTTTTTCTATCTACTATTGAGTTACCGGTATTTAAAATAAAAATAAAACACTACAATAAATTTATATATGGAACCTTATTCCAAAACAAATTTTTTAATCACCATCGCCATTATGGGTTTTATGTTACTTTTTTCATTGGTCACATTTTAAATGTTGTTAATACCGATCACTAAATAAAATTACACAAAAATTACATAGAGGTTTTCTCAGGTCATTTATTTGTAACGTCACAATAAAGTTTTAATATTGGTTTTAAAGTTAACTAATGTTTGTGGACAATAATTTTTGGGCCCCAATAAATACATTAACATTTCCATATAAAAAATTATTTAAAATATACTTGTTTGTTTCTTTTTTTTGTCAAGATTTGTATGAAAAAATCTAAAAACCGCAACTTTTGTATTGGACTAGCTACATAGTAGGTAAACATGGAAAAAAACAGATTGAAAGCTGAAGATTAGGGTTAGGTATTGGTCTTTGGGCTTCCAATGTCTGTGCCGACATGGAAGAGAAGGCTTAGTTAGTCTTTAAAATAATCGAATTTCTTTGCAAGCCCGCCAACTCCCGAGTAATTAGTTTTCCTTCCACGATCTCATGGGAATAAATTCGGAGTAAATACTATAAATATACAGTTACCTTTTTTTTAGGGGGGGGGATATACACAAAAGTTTACTACTTTTTTTTTTTTCCCCATGATTGATAAATGATTGTATGCCTATGGTGAAACCCATAAAACTAAATTACTGCTTTGGACCGTGGTGATTTTTGTAATGCGGAAAAAATATTATTTTCGTTTCATCAGAATGGTTAAATACCAGTTAATAGTGAAAAATCATGGTTTTAGAATTATTTGATCAAAGTTAAAAAAAAATGGGCAAGTCATTATTTAAATACAACTTCAAAACCTTAAATATTCACGTACAGGCTAGTCAAACCTCAAAACAACAAAAAAGTCTGGGCCACATGAACAAAAACAGCGATTCAAATTGATAACGACGAGCCTAATTAGGGCCGGTTCCGCCGTTAGAGAACCACCCAACTTGCTCATGGCCACCACAACAAACACGAGAATAGAGTAGAAAAGGATAGTATTCTGCCCAGGCCTTATCAGAAGGAAATTGAAGTTTCTAGTTTGGCGCCCGCGCATTCCCCTTTTGGTGTTTTATTCTCGAGTGATTTCCTTTCTTTTGTGATTCCCGTTTCTTTGGTACGGGGGCGGTGTGGGCACCAATATTATAAAGAACCGTCGTCAGTAAGGAACGCCACTCTGGCTAGGGCTTGGACTTCTTAGGACGAAGGCGGGAGGGCATTCAAGGGATTTACCGAATATAATGTACACGGAGAAATTGTTTTTTTGGGCATTAAATTTAGATATTTGTACTTTTCAAAAAAAATTTTGTTTGGGGTTTTTTTTGGTTTTCATTTTTATTTTTTTTTTTTCCTTTCTTTTTTTTTTTTAAATATAAAATATTTTGAGTCCTGTATGAATCTGCGTTCTTGTGCCTAGAATATTGTTTAACTTTATTTATCTCAAATTCGTGAGTTGTGTTGCAATAAGGTTTTAGTATATATTTTATGTGGGTATAGTTTGCGTTATAACTTTGGGTTTAATAAAATTGCCAATAATGTTGTAAAGTTAGGGCGTTACGCTTGGACAGGTTACTTATCCAAATTTACCTTTATTTATCTCGGCATTATGTAGGAGTTGTGTTTGCAATATGAGGTTTTTGGAATTCTTAAATTTTTTTGGGGGATAATTTATTATTCATTTATAACCAAAAAAACTTTCAAATGTGTTAGTTAAAGGTTAGGGAGTTTTCCTTGATATTTTTTTAAAAACTAAAGTTATTGATCCGTACTTTGTAGATTTAGTAAAGAGCAATGAGGAGGGTTCATTAAATTAGAATTATCTCGTAACATTTAAGATAAAGCGGAAACATTATGGGTATACTTGTTAATATGTTAAAACAATAACTTTTAAAAAAACTTTTCTAAAATATGTTGTTATTTTCGCAATATTAGTACTGAAATTGTGTTCATTTAGGGAGGGAAAAAATTTCAGCTATAATATTAGATATGGTAATACTAAAAATTTAATTAATTGCCAGGGGGCAGTTGATATTTAATTTCATAATGTGTCGTGGAAAAACCATAATTATAATATTTAAAAAAAAAAGAAAGGTTAAAGTTTATGAAATATTTTCCTTTTGGGATTATAACGAATGTTATTTATTGCGCTTTAGTCAATTACTGCTATTGTATCTATGACGGAACCTTTTTAGGTTTTTTCAAAAATATCTGCATATCTTTAGTTAAAAAACCTTGTCAGAAAATTAAAAAAACAAAAGTTGCCTTGATTAAAGGTACGTGATATCTATTAATATTGTAGTTCTTGACTGTATCCTAGGTTTTAGAGATGTTGTACTGCTCCAAAACCCTGTTATTTAGCCTTCACCTCTTTCCGTATAATATTATTTAATCATGAAGGGTGGGGAACCGTTGTTTTCCCGTTCTAGGAGTGAGTTTGCGTTGCACGTGGGACGGTGTTGTGTACCCCAGCTCTTTTCAACACAAAAACAAAAAAGTAATCCCCCACACGCCGCCTTCCTATTGGTCTATTTACTCCCCCTTTTTGTATAACAAGGATTATTTTTTTTATTTTATTATGTTTTTGTAACCTCTAATTTAAGAAGACTTGGGTTACAGTATAATCACCGATATTTTTATAAATTTCACAGTCAATCAGTAGTCATGCTTCGTATAAGGTTTAATGCTAGGGGGGAACCATTCTCTTTAATGGTCATTCGAAAAAAGCGAGAGGATCACTTGAACTTAAGTGGAGGGACTTGCCAGTAAAAAATAGAGTTACTTGTAGTAAAGAATGGGGAGCAGTAGGCGGCTCGTATATAGGCGCTGGGGCGGAACTGGCAGAGAACCCTTAATCCTTGGATATTATTCGATTAAAATTTAATATAATGAGTCCTTTTTTATTTAATTTCAATATTTTATTTTTGTAGTACAATATATAATATAAATATATTTCACATTTATATATATGGCTTAAAGATTAATTCAGTTACTCATTAGCCATCCTGGTTTATGGAAGGATTTCAAATAAAACAAATCTATTGTATGGGATACTGTGCGGGCTTCACAGTGCCAACGGACTGTAGGTGTTTGACTGTGGGCTTTAATTCGTTATAGGAAGGGAGTTGGCGGGTAGGGAAGGCGGGGACTGCCAGGTAAAAGAGCGACTGTTTTGCTTATTTCGCAAGGTGCTAAGCTTGAGGGGGGCGTGAAGTGATGGTGGAAGAGGTTTTTTTTTTTACTCAGCGTGTGTTTGTTCTTAAAAAAACCCAAGTACATATTTTGAATGTGATAAAAAGGTGTTAGAAAGGGGAGTGTTGAATTAGTTTATTTTTACTTCCCAGCTATAAATGTTGAATTCCTCAATTTATTTCGGTTTCTTTTATTTAAAACTGGAAGAATAATAAATTGCGCGTGCAGGTAACCTTCAATGGAGGAAAAAAATTTATTCAATTGTATCTCCAGAAGATAAGGAGAAGATTATATTATAAAAAAACTTTTTTGGTAAACATTTAAAAAACAAACAAAGATGGATTTCCGTTTTTAAAAGAATTGTCCAAGGGTTGCAATGTTAAACAATTTAAGTTTAAATAAAAAAAAAAAAAAATTATCTTTTTTATTGGTTAAGGGTTTTTATATATTCCTGAATAAATTTTCTTTTTAAAAAACATTTTTTTTCCTTTTTTACCACAATTTTAACAAAGGTTACCCTTATTTTTTCTGGCAGCATAGCCCCCCCGCTTAATTTTAGTAAAACGGAGCCGGCCATGCTGGTGATTTGGATCTTAAAGCCTCACTCAATTAACTCGTGGGTCGAGGACCTGTTGGTTCGTGTAGTGGGCAAACACCACTACTGCCAAAATTCTTGAAAAAAATAAAAAACTTTTGCCAAAAATTAAGTGGCTGAATTTGTGACCAAGGAAATATCTTTACTTCATTTAATTTGTGTTACCATTGTTTTCATGAAAAACACCTTTAAAAATAGGCATATTGTACAGTAACTTTTTTTTTTTTCAACATATCAAAAGATGTTTTCTTCTTTATGAATTGTTAAACATGAATATAATTTTTATTTTTTTATTATTTTATTGTAAAGAGCTATACAGGGTAAAAAAAACTTCAATTTTTAACGTTTTTCCGAATTAGTTTTGGCCACAAACTTTTTTTTTTTTGAAAAATTAAAAATTTCTGAGAAAAAATTGAAATTTGTTTCCTTTTAATTACTATACCTAATTGATAAAGCTTTGGGATTTTTAGCTTTTGGTATAAAGCATTTTTATAAATATTACTTTTAGTTCCAATTATAATCATAAAAACCACATTCAAACCAATTTTGTTTTATTAAATTTACTAATTCAAGTATTTAATATTAATATAAAATAATATTTCATGCGATTTATAGAATTAAAAATGCAAAAGTTTTACTGAATAAAACTGAATTCCTCGTATTGCTTTATAAAAATATGCACTGAAATTCCAAGTTGGATCACGGGGAATCAAAAAAACTTCTGTAGGGACGTATGACATTGTTTAGGACCAAGGAAGGGGTTGTAGGCCTCTCCACAGTTTCCAGAACACAACAGGGCAGTAACTCCAGGTTGTTTTTTCAAGAAAAAACCAAGTAATCTGCCAAGTCTTGGGAGGATTTTTATATTAATAACGTCCATTCAAGTTGTTTTTCTTGAATAGTTTGCATGGATGTTTAGTGATAATTGATCCTTATATCCCCCACCTTTTTGGGGGCCAGGGAATTTCCTTAATTGATACCATGTTGTAGTTAAGTCTTATAGTTTTGTGTTTTATTTGTGATCTCTTGTTGAAAACTGTAAGAAACACTTTTAAATTTATTTAATAATAAACAAGGGTTTCTCTTTCATACAAAAAAGGGAAAAAAAAAACGTCAAGCTTTGAAAAATACTGAGAAAAATGAAACATATTGTATTATATAGGCCAGAGAGGCTTTATTTGTTTTGTTTTATATGTTAGGGGTTTTTCCAGAAAAATCAGTAACACAGAATATACGAATTTCTAGGTTAAAACAATTAAAGGACTTGTTTAAGCGATCGCAGGGTTTTCGAACACCATTGCATATGGAGAATGAATGAAATAAATTTGATTTAAACAATTTTGAAAAGCACATATTTTATAAAACCATTGTATAAAGTTCTTTTTTCATTGAAAAAAAAAAAAATGTTATAATTTTAGGCAGTTGTTAGTGGGTTTTAATTTTTTAGTTTATTTGGAATACTAGTCTTAATTCATTAATGCCAGAAAAAAGCTATTTATTTTATATTACTTAAATTGGCAATACATGTTATTTTCTTGAATACATTAATAATCCATATGGAAATAATAATCTTCACGATTCTTCAATTTAGTTGAAAAAAAACTGCAATTTATTATCTTTCTATTAAATTTAATATATGTTTTAATCTTGTATTTATATTTTATTTTGAGTTAAGGGTAATTTTTCAGTGATCAGTTGTTACTTAGTATGATTCTTTTATGGGATTTTACCTGCATGATTAAAATTTTATTGATTAATTGCATTTTATATAACAAAACAATTAAAAAATTTTTTGATTATCTTTATTTTAAAAATTTCTTTCTGGGTGGGTTTTCCTAAAATTTGTTAGGGCTAGGCCTATAGGTAAAATCGTGTGCATTGATTTGGTTGTTATCAAGAATTTAATAATTACATTTATAATATATATATATATATATATTTTTTATATGTGTGTGTCGTGTGTGTGTGTTGTGGTTGCGCGCGCGCGTGCACTTTACCTTAAGTCGCAAACCCAAGAAGGTCAAGTGGTTTAACAATTTAAATTGTTTATTATGTTCAAAATATTGTAATTTTTAGGATATGGCACGTTTTCCACAGTTTAAATAGAATTATTGAATTTATAAAGGGGGACATTTTTACAAAACATCCAAAAGAAAGTGAGGAAATTGATTCAAATAATAAAATTTACGCTTACTTTACCAGAAATGCGAAAAACCGAAAATTTTTTGCACTGTAGGCCCAATCCGTACGGAACTGAGCTATGTGTCGGGTATTGATTACTATAAAATTATTATCCACATTTATAGGCCTTGTTTCTTTCTTACGTTCTCTCCCAAAAATGTAAAGTTATGAGTTGGCATCTTGAAAATATCCTTGATAAGAAATAGAATATTTATTTTTCGCCTTAAAAATTGTAGTGAGTGGCAAGAATCTTACAGTTACGCTTGCCATGTTTTCCAGCATTTTTATATGGCTTAAATTTTAAAAACTATTCTATTGGAATTTTTAGAAATTTTCTCTGTTATAATTCCCACTATTTAAAGGTATAATTAGATAAGTTAAAAAAAAACGCTGTAGTTACCTTATATAAGTGTATTATAAATGTGTTGTGCCAATCAGTGAGAATATTCCTGTTGGGCACCCTAAAACATTTATATGAAAGGTATTAGTTGGTTCGTTATTTAAGCAAATTTTTAAACTCAACCCAGAGAAGTAAATTATAGGGGCCCAAGTATGATAGTATAGTAGCTTTGATTTTTTGCTTTACAAAGTTGTGTGAAGCACTTTGTTTAATTTAAATGGAAAACCGCTATTTATATTGTAACGACAGTCTTTCTACCAATTATTTTATTATTCTTTCGCAAATAAAATTAATTGCTATACAATTAATTATATTTCCACAAAAGGGAATGTATGTTATTATCATATGACCATTAAAATATATTCATTGTGTTGACTGAGAAGAGAGAGAGAGAGAAAACCGAAATTTTTTTGAATTAATTTTAAATCAAAAAATAAGGAAGCATCTTAATCCTAATAGGAATTGTAAAATTATATATATCGCTTCCCAATGTTTTTAGGGGGACTCTTAGATTTATTAGTGATTAGGTTTTCGAGGTTTGAGTTATCTTTAGGCGTTTGCAAGGAGAGAGGAAATAAACAAAATTTTTATACGTAAAAAAAAATGCACCTTATTTAACTTGGGAGAGTGGGATTGGAAAAAACCTATAGAAAGAAGAAAACAATTTGTGGAAAAAACCACCAAAAAATATGTAAAAATTTATATATATTATAATTCTTATTTGTTGTAGGTATAAAAAATATTATAAAAATACAATTTTTTTTTTGTAAAAACTCAAGGTTATTGTTGTAAAGGGTCCTTAGTAATTTTTTTTAATACATATTTTTTTGGTTATAGGCAATTTTTTTTCCAAATTAAAGAAATAAAAAAACAAATACAAAAAACCGATTCAAGTCCTTATCGAAAGTTTTGGGGGATATTATATAAAATATGGCTCCACTTTGAAAAAAAAATCAGGTTTTTGTTTCTAGTTGTTTCTATCTCTGGTGGTTATATTTATATATATATATATAAAAAAAAATTACAGGTTTATGAATTCTGTTCTTTAATTAGAATAAAATTAATAAACATTTTGAAAAATGGTTAATTTAGGGCATTAATATTTTTTGCTTTTTACGAAGAGGGACATTTGTTGTGGAATACGGAGTATTACATTGTCCGTGTGGTAGAAACATCCCCCTTATCAATTGATAACTTTGTAGACATAAATATTCTGATGTTGTATGTTACCGATCAGGAATTCAAAAGCTCAGAAGAAGATGATGTTGTGAATGCAAAAAGTAGTAATTGAAAATGAAGGGATTATTTTGGAAGTATCTTAGGAAGTGGCGATGGCACTTACCTAGATTATTGAAGAGAAAAAAGATACCTCGTCAAAAAGAATGTAACAGAAAAATAAATAGGATGTTTTTAAATAATTTTCTTAAACCAAATGAAATAATTCTAAAAAATTGTCCATGGGTAGGTGTAACCAAAAATGTGAAAAAAAAAATTATCGTTCTCGTGTTGCCCAAAAAACCCCATTTTAAAAATCAGTTTTTTTTTTGCCAAAAGGTTTGGTTTCTTGCTTGTTGGGATTGTTTTCCGCAAATTTTTTCGTTTGTTCTGTTTTTGAATGAACCCACAAATTTATTTATGTAGTAGCAAGAGCCTTAGTATTGGCCACCTAAAAGCAGGCTGTGATTTGGCCGAAAACTGGTTCCACGTGGACCCTCGCCCTCCCTCCTCGCTCTCTTTTGATAGGCTGTTATTTTCCCCCACCCTTCCTTTCATTTTTTTTTTTTTTCCCCCCCCCCCAACCCCCCCCCTGCCTGCTTTCCTTCCTGCCCCCTTCCTCCCCTACAGCCGTCAAAACAGTACATGTTGGTTCTTTCTGATATTACCATTTTGTTTAATGATTATTTGTTAATTTAATGGGTAGGATAAAAGGTGTTGGGAGTTTTTTTTCAAAAGAGGGGAGTGTGGTTTCTTGCTTAAATTGGTAGGATAGAGGTGTTGGAAGTTTTTTTATTCAGAGTGATAAAAACCTCTCGCTATGGGAGGTATGGGAGTAGATGGATCTTAAGTTCACCAAAAAGTTCTGTCCTGGGGAGTTTTTAGTGGCATAGTGGGATTTCTGGTCTCTAAAACAATAAGTCTAACTGCCTTTTAAATGAAACATTTCCACGCCTTTGTCTTCTAGGGAATTCTTCCCTCTACACCCACCAGAGCAGGTATTTAGGGGGGTGATGAAACGAAGGATGTTGTTTTGGCCCTGTCCCCCGCCCCCCCATAAGTGCCATTAAGTACCCATGGGGACATTTTTTTATAGGCGGTCTTCTTTGGAAAGTGGGCGTAATTACGTGTGAGTTTTTTACTGTCCATAAAAAAAAAAAAAACTTTCCCCCAAACGTGGATATTTTGTATTGTAAGTTTTTACATCGTATTAAGTGTCAAAAAAATAAACAGTTGAACGAGGCATTGGAAAAAAATTAACTTCCCCAATTTTGTGAATATTCTTCCACTACTTTTTGTTGCTCTCCCCCAATACAACACTTTTGTAATATGAACTTTAAAAATAAACACTAGATTTTGTTTGAACCCCCAATAAAAAAACTTTGTAATAACTTTGGAATAAATTATTAAATTGTACGTTGGTGGGGGGGAAAAAGAGTCAAAAAAAAAATATTTGCGTTGAAGTACAGCGATTGGCGCCTGTTAGAATCTTAAACAGTGTTCCATCTACCATAGTAAAATTGCTTTTTAAGTTTAGTATGAAAAAAATAAAATATAATTTTTATTTAGATGTGAATTTTTAAAAAAAAAAAAAAAATCGCATATTTATTAACCTTAATTTTGTTTTTGGGAAAAATCTCTGAAAAATAAAAATTTTTTGGTAACTGAAATATAAAAAGGAGTTAAAAAAAATTTGTTGTGTTTATTTAAATGTTATATATAATATATGACTCGTAAAAATTTTCCCCTTATATGTAAGTTTTATTATTTACAGTTTTTTATTAAAAGAGGTCCTTTAATAATTAAACTAGGTAATGCTTCAGTAGGCCTAATTTATACGGGTCAAGTTATTGTGAGCTGCACAATAACTTTTCAATTAAGGAAAATAAATTTATATCAATCTATTTTCTTATAGGAATAACATTATTAAAAATAGTAGGCATTGTTAATCAAATTTTTTAGAGGCAAAAAATTTTTTTCTTTTTTTTTTTTAAAGGGGCCCATATTTGAACGCTAACAAAAAAACTAGTGTGGAAATAAAAAGGGTTCGAAGTTGTCACTAAGCTTTTGCAAAAAGAGCCTTAACTTATTACGGGGTTGGCTTTAAGGCGGCTTTTAAAAACAAAACAATTTTAATTTACTAGAGTATTTTTTTATCAAGATAGCATACCCACTCTCTAAAAAAAACGCATTATTATATCAAAAAAAAACCACACGAACTACCATATATTAATTGGAAAATATGCACATTATTTATAAATAATTCTTTACACCTCAGTAAACTAAAATGTTTTATGAAACTTACTGACAAAAACCCAAAAATATTTGACTGAAAAACAGGCAGGCGAGGGCAGCCCACAACCATTCCCGAGTCGGGCTGAGGTTTAGGGAGGCAGGGACTGCCGGAATAAACGGGATTTTAGCAAAGGGTCTTAATAAGAAAAAAAAAAACAAATCTGTATTAGCGCAATGCCGCCCCCAAAGGGGGAATTTTTGTATTTGGTCGGCCAAAACCCTTTGAGATTGGGGGGGGGGGGATTATTTTAAAAATAAGTAGCTTCAAATCATCACATCGGGGCATTTTAATTTGTAATTGGACTACGGCAAACACAGCAAGATAAAGTTCGAGTCGCTTGAAAATTGGATTTTAACATTGTCCAGGTAGTTATTTTAAAAAAAAATAGTTTTGTTATTTTATGGTTTTTTTTTCTTAATTACAATCTGTGGCGTTACATTTAGGTGGTTTTTTTGTTAGTTGTCGAAAGCCCCATGAATTGCGCAGGCGTACAAAAAAAAACTGGAGGGATCCGTTGTCTGGACCAAAGCTATTTGTTACAAGGTAAAAACGGGAAATTTTGTCTTGCGGATTGCCTGGCGGTTCATGGGTATATAATTAGCGTTTACGATTGGTCTTGGGGCCAGTGTTTTTTTCTTCTGGTACAATGATAAAATTAAATAACTAGTATTTATTTTAAATTTCAGACTACTAGGGGATCCATTTTTCTTGGGTGATGGTCTTCTTCAGGTGGCATGGCTGCGGGGGTCCCAACATTTCTACCCCACGGGGGAGGCGCCATGATCGGCAAACAGCCTCTGCGGGTTCTCGAGGGGCCCGCACACGCTTCTGTTTCCTCTCGCCGGTTACCCCTTATCCGGCCTGGGCCCTTTACGGTTGAGGGAAAAATGTGCCCTCTGTTTGGCAGAATTTTGGGACACCATTTCGACGGCTGAATTATATATAGTTACTGTTACATATAGCCACTTTAGTTTGAAAAAATAGTTATGTTGTAGGACCTTCTTCTTCGCGGCAAGCACATTATATTCCATCCCGAAGATCGAGCCTTTTGGTTCAAGTGGGGAAACATTGTACTTAGTTACCTGTTCGATTTATACCACATTTTAAAAAAACTCGTGCTGAAGCCAGTGGGGGGAGTGGGAAGGCTCTCAATGTACGTTTAATAAAACCTTGGAGAAGAAAAAATACCAGTCGATTGCTCTCAGGGGGGGGTCAAATATAAGATAGGAAAACCAGGGCGAATTGCCTCTCAAGCCAATTATAAGAGAGGAAAAAAAAACCAGGGGGAACCGAATGCCTCTCAGGCCCATATGTGAGATCCAGGCCGAATTAGGCCTCTCCACAATTAATAAACAGTTTCAAAGTGGTAGCTTTTAGGAGGAGGAATAAAACAAAACGTATGACTATTTATGTCAAAACCATGAGGGGACCCACGACCTGTTGTTTTTTTGCCTCCAGAAAGCCATTTTCCAACAGGTTTACAGGAGGCGGAATTTAAACATTATAATTTCAGCGGGGGAAAAAAATGGTTCCCATTTCCTGGCATAACGGAAAAAATACGGGCTTTTAGTTTCTTTAAAATATTTGCCTGTTTAATGTTTCCCATATAAAAGTTCCCAGGTTCAAAGGAAAGGAAAATTAAAATTTAAATATTATTCAGGGCAGGGAATTTGTGTCTGTTTGCTAAAAAGGTAATGGTCCAGGCTTCATTTTTCCTGTACAAAAGCCAAGAAAGAAATTATAATTGCCATTTTAAAATAATACATTTATTTTAATTCACGGAGTTGTGGTTGTAAACAAAAATACCCCAATTTAAAAAAATAAATATTCTAGATGCCTTCTAACCGCTTCAACATGTAATAAAAGTTTTTTATGTCTCCCTCCTTACAAAAAAAGACGGGTTGTTTGCGACTTCTTTTCCTTAAATTTCAAATTACAGGTTTATTTTATTATGTCAGGCAAAAATATGTCTCTAACATTTAAAACGGATATGTAAAAGTTTGTAATTTAATATTAATCATGAATTTATGGGGGGAGGATTTTTTTCTGAGAAAAGCCTATATTGTTAGCAGTGGTTCAAGGGGGTCCAACTGGTTCGGAAAAAATCATTTACAGGGGAGTGTAAATGGAGATATTATTCTACGGTTAGGCTTAAATTTAATGTGTTCCAGGCTGAATGTAAAGTACCCCAGATTAAAAGAACTCATTACTATAGCCATTAGTTTTAATAAAAATTTGTCTATATGTGTAGCGCTCTCTCCTCTCTTCGCAAACAACTTTTATTTATCGTCACTAGCTTCGGAAAAAACTATTTAGCAGCCGAAGATTTACAAGGAGATGTCTAGTTCGTTTAGGTGTTTAGAGGAAAGGGCGTTGTTTGCAGTTTAGAAGCCAGGAAAAACACATTGCTTGCTTTAGCTGGTATTAAAAAAATTTCTGCCATAATTTTAAACCCTACGTCTGAGAAACTTGACGATTTTATACGCTTTAAAATACCAATAAACCAGAAGCCAGAGTGGGAGTCTTTATATTCAATTTAGGGCCATAAGCGGTAAAAAATTATGGTTTAGTTTAACAAAACTGCATTGTAAGTATTTTGTTTTCTTGTTCAAATTTAAGGAATCCCGGGTTCAAAAGTACAGAAAAAATTAATAGTTGTTCGTTTTTTAAACAAAAACTGGGTTCGGATCAACTATTCAAACTGGCTTTAGTGTCTTTTTTAGTTAAACTATTGGTCAGGGTTTTTTTCCTGTACAAAGGATAGAAAAATCTAATTAAATTCCAGAGATGTAAAACCAAAAGGTCTGTACACGTGTATTGATGTTTGTGTATTGTATAATAACAAATCCAATGGAATTAGTACCCAATTTAAAAATATATTTTTAAGAGGTTTTCCTTCATTTTCAGGCATCGAGTGTTTTTAGGTTTTCGTTCTCCCTCCTTGCAAAAAAGAGCTGGTGCACTTCCTATTCTTTAAGGTTTCAGTATTTAATTATCTCATCAAAAAATAGCCCTAAAATTAATAAAAAACGATATTTTAATTTCTCTTGTATTTATTTACAATATTACTCCGGTATTTATGGGGGATGGGGTTTTTATGTCTCCCTCTTGCAAAATTGTGGTTGCACTTCCACTTATTTGGGTATTTACATTTTTTATATATGTCAACAAAAATCATATCCTCTAACCATTTTAAACGGATATTTAATGTTATTTTAATATTACTCAGGAATTTATGGGGGGGGGAGGGTTTTTTATTCTATTACTACCCTCTATGGCAAAATTTTGCTTGGTGTTTCTTACGTCTAATTATGATTAAGTTTTAAGTGGCCTAATTTCCTTAGTGGTTATTTTTATTTATTAAAAAACACTGTTTTCTAAAAAATTATGTACTGCCGGGGTGGTTGGCTTACAGTGTTTGTTTCATGTAGAAAGGCCACCCTAATCCAGGATTTTATGGGGGGTGGTTTTTTCTTAATTCTCTCTTTTGCCTAATTTTTGTGTGCCCACTCCCTTCTATTTTTAGGGTTACAGTATTTATATATGTCAAAAAATATTTAAAGCTCTAAACATTAAAGATCTTTAAAAAAGTTGTATTTATAATTACTCCAGGAATGTATTGAGGGATTGTTTTCATTTTCTCTTTTATGGCAAAAAAGCTGGTTGCTCTTCATCTAATGTTTCTGACTTACAGTTTAGTTGGCTATTTGCTTTGTGAAAATTTTTATTTAATAATCAGCGTTTCTAAAAAATTAAATTTACCCCGCTGTGTGGTTGGCTACAGGTTTGTTTCGGAGGGAGGGCCAGATCTGGTAGAGGGACGGGGAACAAAGAGTTTGTGTTTCAAATCTAACCTGGGATAAAATACTTGGACCGTTTGGGAAAAAAATTTAACGGAGAAGAAAAAATTAGCGCTGTTTTCGGTAACAGTGCTTATTTGACTTTTTTTATAGTAGAAATGGGAGGCCGGAAAGGAGTGGGGACCCGGACCCATGCACCAACACCATCTGGGCCCGCGGTAGGACCCCCTCCACCCTCGCGTTGACAGACCATCTCCCCAGTGCCAGGGAGGACGGGGTTTGATGGTCCCAGTGCGGCGGGGGGAACGGGGGCACGTGGGGGGACGGTACTGCGGGGGAACCCATCTTTGCCCCACAAACCGGGAATAGTTGGCTCCGGTTTAAACTCAGGTTAGGCGGTACATGTCAAAGTGGTTATCCCTTTTTGTATCGGTGAACGAGGGGTGGATTAAAAAAACAAATTGAGGCGTTTTCTTTTATTAAGGGTGAAGAAATTACCTGCTTACAGACTTGGATGCTTCGGAATGCAAATTTTCGTTGGACGCAAGAAGGGGTGGCTTGAAAGGCAAAAAAATTACCTTATTTGCTCCCAATCGGCTGTAGGGGACCATTGCGTTTAGCGCCGCTGGAACCACGTCGGCTTACTTTTGGAGTTATAAGGCTCTGACTCTACGCTGAACCTTGTGTACGTCTCATTTTAGGTGAGTAGACAGTTAGCGCTTCGAGATTGTGCTTTGATAACATAAGGTGGCGGTTGTTGCAAAGTAATTACTTTGTTTTTGAGTACCAGGGGAACTACCCACTGTATGTAAATTCTGCCAACTTTTAAGGGAGCCTCGCGGGAGGGTTAATTAATAAATGTGATAAACTCTCTCTTAAAGCACAAATAAGCCGTAAAAAAAAACAAGGAGAATCATTTCGAATCAAAAATGTCGTCAGTCTTTGCTAGCCGTGCATTGCTTGTTGCCAAAAGCTATATTGGATAATAAAAGAGGAAAACCAGGATTGTTATGGATGGAAAAAAACACCTTTATAAAACAAATCAAAAAAAAATGGGTCTATATTCAAAAATACAAAAGCAAGGAGGGAATATGGCCGTTGATGTTCCGTGTGAATCTTTTGAATGGTGGTGGATTAACTGAAAACTGAAACAATTTCATATACCCTTTTTCCTAATACAAAATTCACTGGTTCAGGGAAAAAGTTGGGGGAGGGGGAAGGTTCATTTTATGGGGGCTCCTACTCCGTCCGGAAAAATTTTCCCTTAAGGGTTTACCTTGATTTTAGTTTTCTGGACGAATGATTCCACAACTGGGGGTGATGTTAAAATATATCTTACTGGAAAAAAAAATATTAAACAAACCGAGTAATTCAAAAGCAACTTAATTGAAAAAAAACAAATTTTCATAATTAGAAGCGGCCGGATTTTTGATTTGGACCCAAAATATTCTAAAAAAAAATTTATAGGGGAATCACATTTAAAAAATTTGCCCAAAAAATTAAATTTAAAAAAAAATTTTCAAAAATGGACCAAAAAGGGACAATGGAAATAAATTAATAGCTCGAGGATAAATAAAACAACCACTTGAAAGCGGAAACTAAAATGTCTGCGGGACGCAATAAACCACAATAAATTAAAAAATACTTGTATTTTGCTAAAAATATTACCCTTGATTACCAACACTCTGGAACAACGTGTACCACGGATTTCACCATTCCAGTTTTGTTAGCAGCGGCTCACTAGTAAGATTGCTTTTAACATTGTAAGTGGAGGAGGTATAGGACTCAATTAGTAATTTTATATTATTAATCTTTCTCATTCCCAAAAAAAGGTTTGTATGAGGAAATAGATAAAACGTGTTTTAATTAGTCCGTTTATAAAAAAACATAATTAATATCCAACATTATGCGTTTAAAAAATTTACCAAAAGATTAATTTTAAAAGCATGTAAAAAAAAATGACTATAAATTAAGGTACAATCTCTAAAATAAGTGGATATGGGGACAATATGGATTTTTTTAGCACCCGGCGTCATATTGGCTCAATTTTGGGTTAGACCCTTATGTTTTAATTAAAAATTTGCTAATGAGGTTATGGATGAGGGAAGGGTTTGGGAATTTAAAGGGAACTGTTAAGTGGGGGAGTGGGGGAAAATTCTTTTTTAAAGTAAAAATAAACATCCCTCAGTTTAACACCGACATGGTCAAACCAAGATCTCCCTGTTCAGCGGCGCAGTTCCTTCGTTACTAATGAGTATTGTTGTGATGTAAAAAACAAAATAAGATATCATACCATAGATGATTCTTCTATATATAAAGGACGGTGTCAATACAGAACATCAGGAACATAATAGTGATCGAAGAAAAAATAAGGTTTCAACTGATGGATGGGGAAAAGGGTTGGGTACATTTGACTAAAACTACAAGGTGGGGTGTTTTAAAGACCTTAAAAAAATAAAAAAAATTTTCAATGGTTTTTTAATTTATACTGAGAGGGTTTTTTTACTTAATAATTGTTTGTTTTACTTAAAAATTAGTTTATACAAATATAAATTGTATTTACTTTTTATCGAGATATATTAGTGAAATATTTTCCACCTTGTTGCCTTTAAGATAAAAACTTGAGGGGGGAACATTGTTTACTAATGAAAATTATTTTCATAAGTTTACAATGTATTTTTATCAAAAAAAATATGAACCAATGCATGAATAAATTTTGGGAATAGTTTCTTCCCAATTAATAAAAACCATATTGATACTTTTAAGGTGTTGGTCTAACCCCACAATTTAACTTTATTTTTTCTGTCGATGATTAAAGCGAGGTTTCTTAATATATTTTTTTTAAAAATTTTAGATTTTCAAAGTATAACTTTGTGCAAGTGTAAAGTGGGTCAGGGGTTATTGGCCTTGGTTTCAAATAACCATTTTTATGGTGTTAAAATTTACATTTTTTGCCTCTTTGTTATTTTATTAATATGGATCAAAGTACTCAGAGAATTTATTCAAAAAAAAAAATAACAAACTGATAAATACAATCAATTGTTTCATTTCCCCTTTCGTCTAGGCCGTAATTAAAATTCTCTTTTTTACTATTTTAAAATGGTTATTTATAAGAAAGTGGGGGAGTTTTATAGTAATTATAAGTATGTAAATCATAAAACCAAAGTGGTAAGGCATGCCACGGTTTTTAAAATTTCAATTTCTTTAACTTCATTTTTCTAGGCATTAAACTTTTAAATCTTATAGTTTTTATTTGTACAAAGTCTTTGCTGGGACTATTAGAGTCATCAAATTTTATTTTACTTTTTTACTTTTCAATTTTTAAGGATCCGTGCATGTATTGATAAATGAAACCCGGAGCTGGGAGGGACGACACCTGTTGCTTTCCCTACGTGTGGTCTTTCGGGGGAGGGGGGAGGTTGAGGTTTTTGGGCGCGGGGGATCCTGGCCAATCAGTTAGGCATTTCGCTAAGCGTTCTCGTTTTTACATTATATGGAAAGGAAAGTGGTCAGACACGGACAGACGGATTTCGGGGGGAGAAGGGACTGTTAAACAATAAAATAGGAGAGTATTTTAGGGACTTGTAAAACAAAAATACCTTTTAAACCTTTTAAAACTGTAGAGATTGGGGGGGAGAGGGGAGATTTTAGACCAAGGTGGCTAAAAAAAAAGTTGTCTTCATCAATGTTAATACTATCGTTGCATTAAAAATTACATTATACTTTATTAATTCATCATGTAAATGTTTTTGTTAATTTAAACACTTTCAAAATTTAACTAACACTAACCCTTCATTTGTTTTTTACTCGGGCTGGGTACCTCTTTCCCCCACCCCATTTATTTATAATAACCCGGTGATTGCTCTACCAAAAACTAATGGACTTGCCGTGGGGACGACCCATTAAAAGGAGAGGATCAACAGGTGAATATTTACACATGGAGGACTTATTATGTGTATTTTTTTGGAAAACTGATAAAAAGGAAGTTTTTTTTTTGAAATTAAATTTTGTTTCGGTTTTAGACTTAGGTCATTTTCGTGTGGTTTGTTAGTTTTAACCAATATTATTAATTTAAAAAAAATTCATGATTTATTAAAGGATTATAGTAATCTGGAATGCTAGGATTGGTTAAAAGTTGGATAAAAAATAGTTTGGTTTTTTTTTCCGCGTTTTTTCTTAAAACGAATGTTTCCTTAGTCCCTGAGAAATAGAAAAATAGATTTTAATATTTTTTTTGGATAATACTTATTTATATACTAAAGTTGTATTAAAAATTGGAGGACATTAGTTCCTTACTTGTAAAGTATTATTTTTATACTTGTTTGTAAGACTTGTTTTACAGATATCATTGCGAAGGTAGGTTTGTGCAAGAGTAGCAAAAGATTGATAATTTGACAAGGATATTAGTAACCAAAAAAAAATAACCAGTCGCCCATAAAAAAAAATATTTTTAGGCAAAAATAATTCCTCCAGATTATGCAAGAGGACCGAGTATATAATAATTTACTCTATTAAGGGTTAGGAAGAGGGAAGGAAAGCATTTTTTAGAGATAATCTTACCCGGGGAAAATTTTGTTCTTCAAGATGAGTGGGGACAAAAACATATAGGGAAAAAAAACAGCTTCAGTAGACTGATGGGAATTCCGAAAAAAGCCCTATCTCCCCGTCAGCATTAGGCGTATTAAACGAGAGTGGATGCTTAAATATTTTGTTTTACTAAAAAAAGGGTGGGAGACCGTAATTGCGTGATAAACAATTTTGACATGTTTTTTTTATCCACGTTCTGAAAGTGATAAAATAGTTTATATATATTTCTTATGCGAAATTTTATTATTCTCGCTTACAAAATTGTTGGGGCAAACTAAAGTTCAAAAAAAACTTGGTCTTTTTCAGTAAAATTTAGGTTTCTTACACGTTTTTTAAAACTTTATTCTACGGAGTTTTGTGCGAATAATGGGTAAGCTTCTGGCCACTTCCTCACTTTGCAATTACTTGCCACTACCCATAAGGAATTTTCTAAAGTGGGGAAATAGTAAGATGTAGTCAAAGTATATGAGGGCAGTTGAGGGGAAATGTGTGTGTTTTACCCTTCCCCTCCCTTCTCGCGCCTATATACATGCATTTAGGATCCTCTGGGGTGGTAGGGAAAGTAGTTGGAGGACGCGGCGCGGGCGGCCTCTCTCCTTTCTCACTATCTCTTTCTTATTATGCATAAAGTACAGAGGGATGGGTGGGAGGATGGGGATGATTTCCTGTGAGTTCGACCAGGGTAAGCGAATGCGCGAGGAGGGGGGGGGTGTTTATGATTGGCCGGACTTGGCGGCCTCTCAGAGTGGGGGGCGGGGGGCGGGCATCTCGAGTACGTCTTGAAAAAAAAAAAAGGTTAACCTTTAATCTTCCAAACGTACACTTTTCAAGTTTTTTTTCTCCTCGTTAGGTATGTGGAACTTTTTATGATAGATTTCTTCCCCTTAGTTAGGGTCGCCCTATCTCGAATACCATATTGAAAAAGGGTGACCTTTAATCCTCTGGTGTCTTCTAGAGTTTTCTCTCCCTCGCTAGAAACAAAGTTTGAAAGGAGTGGAGATGTGTCTAACCATGAATATATTTCTTTTCTTGTCCTCTGCTCCGCAACCCTCCAAAAATACTCACTAGCTGTGAGAGGTCTCGAACCTTAGATGTTCGGCCAATATTGTTATGCTTTTCATCCGATGAGGGGGGGGCTCGCTTTCGAAATTTGTCAGTGAATTTTAATTTTAGGAACGTAAGTTGGGTGTGGAATTTTAAAATAAGAAATATATTCAAGAGAGAAACTTTAAGAAATAGTTTAATATTGATGGTAAATGAGTCCCTGACGGGGAGGTTTTAGAAAAATAGGGGGACGGAAAAAATTTCTTTTTTTCTGTGAAAATTGAGACACTTTTAGGGAACTTCCAACGCCTCTTTAGGGGCGTTGGACTATAAGGTCTTCTTCTCTTTTCCATCATTCTGCAGGCGTGGAAAATCCTTCCTAGACTACGACTTCTGTAGAGGGGGGGGTGTGTATGCAATCCTTAATTTTTCTATATATGACGTTAACCTTTTAGATTGAAGTTCATTAGCTTCCAATTTCATTCTTAAAGATTAACAAAAGTCTAGTGAAATACGCGGCTGGTTTTTTTTGAGTTACAATAGGTTGAGTGAGATGTATAAACAAGGAAGGGTTTTAAAAAAAAAGATTAGAGATGTGGGTGCGGATACATGTTAACGGAGTATAAAAGGTTAGGGCTACGCGTTATGGGACGTCGAGGGTTCTCGCCCATGCTGGAAGGCTAAAATACGTGTTTGGTTTACTACGGTTCTCTTTACTCAAGCGACGACGCAAGCTGGAAAAGGAGTTTCCAAAGGCGGGGTTATTGCTTTTTCATATTAACAAGTTATCCCATGCGAAAGCAAAAACGGCATCTTAAGCTTTGTAGGTAAAAGGTTGCATTCAAATTTGTGTGTGTGGATATCAACTTTTCTATCTGTTATTCTATCGTAATTAACCGTTCCATTATATTCAAAATTCGTTATAAGAATTAAATGTAAAAAAATTAATTAGATTCATTAGTTAAAGGATATTAGCTTTCAATGTTTTTATATTATTTAATATCTTTTTCGCAGGAACATTTGCTAGGGATAAAGGTTTTGGTGGGGTCTTTCTACAGCTAACCGAATCCAGTTTCAACCCTCGATTTTTATCTGTCTTATATTGTTTTAACGTCATTATATTTCCAAAATTCTTGGAAAATACTTCGGTAAATTTTTTTCTTTTATTTAAATCGAACTATAATTTTCTCGTTTATTAATATTTTATTGGAAGGATGATGTGTTTTGTTTTTGACTTGCTCGAGGGGAACGTGGAAGAAACAATGTTAAATATCGGTCAGGATGAAAACGGGGGTTGGTTTTTTTCCACCTCTTCCTCTTTACGCGGAATGTAGGGACTTGAGAGAAAAAAACAAGGTTCAATAATATGGTCAGGATGAAAAAACGGGGCGCTGGTCTTTACTCTACTTCTATGCAAACTGTTGGGTTAACGTTCCTTCTAATTCAACATCACAATTCCTAATCATTTGCGTATTTAGTAATTAAAGCGTTATACGCCGTTGGGTTGTAAGGAGAAGTAGTGAAAAATAATGATTTATTATAGGCGGAGCAAGTTTAGATTAATCATTTCATCTTTGACTTTTTTTTTTCAGTAACTTTGTTCACATTAAATCTATTCAATTTAATAATCTTTGTACAGAATGAGGAGGACTCTTCTTCACATTCGGGTAGAATTAATAGTGTTGTATTTACTATCCGTTTTTTACTTCTTTTCTGTTCGAATTTATATTTATTTTTAAAGTGCATTATATCGAGATATATTGAAAAAACTTTCAAAACTTCTCAAAAAAAAAACACGTATGTGTTGTCGATTCTTATGGAATTCCCGTAACTTAAAAAGAAAATAGACCAAAAGTTTTAAATAATTATTGGAGATTCTTTCATATTTGTTTGAATCTTCGTAATATAATAAAAAAAATTAAAAATTAAAACATGCGGGATGGGAATAAATTATTTTTACCTTTGAAATAGTAAATAATAAAGCATATTTGGATGGTTAAGGGTTGTTTATTTCTGTTGTACAAATGATGGTTTACATTTGGTTTTGATAGTATCCTAACTCCGCACATACCCCTTTTAGCTATATAAATGTTTTATAAATTTCCATGGATTAATAGTTAAAAAAAACACGATGTGGTAAAAAAAGGGAATGTATAAATCGTTAATGGATGGTAGGGTTGGTGAATTACTGGTTAAGGGGGTACAGAGAGTTCTACCCTCTCGGGTCATGCTAAATGATGGTAACATGTTATGGAATTGTACCTACTCACCTTACCTTTTAGCTATTTATGGTATATTCCCTGGATTTATAGTAAAATCAAAAGTGGTAGAAAGGAATGATTATCTTCGTTAAAATTAATAAAAAATTTTAAAATACGGATGGGGGAAAAAACATTATTTTTTACTTTGAACATAGTAAAAAATATAAAGGCCTTATTTGGGAATGGTAAGGGTGCCCAGCAGGGAGTATTTTTTCTGATGAATTTTACACTCTTAGTCACGCCACAAAATGATGGTTGGCATTTTGTTAAGGAAAAATAGTAACCTTATCCCCTTTACCTTTTTTGGGGGCTATTTTAAAAATACGTAATCGGATTAATGTAAAAAAACCATGTGGTAAAAATGGGAATGTATAAATTCGTAATTAATAAAAATTTAATAATAAGGATGGGAATTTTTTTTTACCTTTTTGACCTAGTAAATATAAAAGGGCTTTATTTGGGATGGTTAGGGTTTTTCAGTGAGTATTTTTTCTGAATGATTTTACCATTCGTCACCACAATGTGAATTGCATTTGTTATGAATTGTTACCCTACTCCCCTTAACCCTTTTATTATTTTAAAATGGCGTAGATCCTGTAAATTAATAGGTTTAAAACAATTATGGTAAAAGGAAATGTATTAATCTCGTAATTGTATTATTCATAGACTTTATGATCCGTAACTAGATGTTCCTGGTTTTTTTATATAGCCGTCTCAGAGCCGCTCGATGAGTATTCCTGAAGCAAAAAGCTTGTTGCCAGAAATGAAGGAGGATTAAAGCAGGGAGGATTAGTGGTTCTGCTTTAGGAAGGCATAGGGCACGACTCGGAAACTTAGAAAAACATGTTCAGGGAACCCAAACATAACAAATCGAGGCTCGCTTGTTTCAAAAAAATCCCCTAATCATCTCATCTCGACAAACTTAAGGGAGAATAGGGTGACACTTCGATGCTTAAGCTTAATGAACAAACTTTAAAAATTAATTACCGAAAAACATGTTTCTTCTTCGCGATTGGGAATTATATAATGGCTTACATGAAAAACATATACCCGGCTGATTTAGACCTTCGAAGCGTTTATGATTTTGGGGAAACAGGATGATATAGAAGAAAAGAATCCATAACGCTTATAAACCCTTTCACGAAAATTAGGTGCAGGATTTACCACAGTTTTGGGGGGGGCTTTTTTAAAAACCCCCCTGGGGGGGGAGGCCGAGCCCGCTTGGGGGACTTAAATCTAATCAAAACTTACGTGAACAAGCGTTTTACGCCCGATTGCATAAAGGACGTAATCTATCACCAATGGAACTACCCTATAAAAGGATTCCTGTTACAGTTTTCTCGTTGGTTCGGGGATAATAGTAAGGATGGAGAAAAAATAATCAATTCCAGAAAATAACTCGATTAATGGTAATTTGTAAAGCCTTTCATCTCGCGTGGTTTAGGCATCTATACTGAAGGTAGAATTGAAAAATGGTTATTTCAAACCTCTTACTATATCCGATATATTTAATAACGATAAAACTTGGGCTGGAGATTATTATGAAACATAAAAAACACGTGATTTCCATCCTTTGCCTCAGGAATTTATTTGGATTTTTTTTTTTTTTGGAGCGCCTTCGTTTTCTAGAGATCGGGATGGGTTATACGGGACGGCACGTTGGAAATGAGGAGTAAATTTCTCGAAAACAAAATAGGGCTTTCTCGAATCGGCAGGCTTCGTGTTAAAAAATCCCTGAAAAATTATAGTTCAGAAAACCGTAGGAGGCGATGATAAATGTTTTCTAAATTTGAAGAAAAGGTGGGACTTTGCTTTTCCCGTATAGTATTGTCGTTGCCTCTTTGAACCGGACGGGGGAAAGCCTCAGCGTTTATCGTTTTTCATATCCCTTTAATTTTCGAGATATGCTGTATCTATGATTTTTAGGACAATCCGCTCCCGTTTTCGAAATTGAAGTATATCGAAAAAAACGCTGCGAAAGGCTTCTTAAACGATATATTCCGGTTTATGTGTTTTAACCACTGCACAAGAATATAAAACACGGATGGTGTGGATCTTATATTTGGCACTGCAGAAAAATCTAAAAACTTAGTTGATCGTTCCCGTGCACAGTCAAAGCGCTAATAAGAAAGCGCGACATTACATGTAATTTATTCATGATAGGAGTGCAATGGACGACGGAAAAACATATCATTTTCAGGGGACCAAAAAATTCTGTCTCGGTTTAAATAAACCCGGGCAAACTATCCGGTAATAACGTTTAACGCAGGGGACGTTAAAATACTTTTGCGACCGATGTCTGACCGCTTTTCTGACTAAAAAATAAACTTGCAAAAAAAACATAAATATTTAAGTGTATAAAAATTTGGCCGCGGTTAAACGGAGGTACATTCCCTCAAAGAATAAGAGGATAAAAATTCCTAGCTTTCTCAAGTATAAACAGCAGGATAAAACAGGATTTTATCGTAATACGCAGACTTAGGAGGAAGCTTACTATACCGACTTGGGAGGTGTGCGATCCTGACACGAAATTTTTCTTATAATGAGGAATGGTTACAGTCGTCATGTGGCGCGTATTCTGTTAGGTATGTACACTAAATTATTTTGATGTTAAATTCTCAGGAGTTAAACGACAACTTCACGGGAAAAAGGATCCTGTAAGAATCAATATTTGTGAGGCTCTTGTAGAACGACAAAGGCGGTACTTAGATTGTTATAAGTTCTCATTCGTTTTTCGATGGCAACGCCCACTAATACCTGCTCAAAAGAAGATGTTTTCATTTACGGCCTCTCTTGTTCATATTTTGTTGAAAAAAAACCCTTACGCGGAAGGATGATTCCGCGTTTATGGGCAATTTTGTCACTTGGACAGGATTTATCGGGCGGGAGCAGTTCTCGCGGCGTGGTAGTAATTAATTACAAGAACCCGGGGAGTAATCTGAGCGTGTTAATCCATAACGGCGCGTTTTGCTGCTCGAAAATTTTTTTCTTTCTTGAATCACTTGTTTCGAACAGGTTTGAGAAGGGGGGGAATGAATACGTTCACGGAGGGAGTGGGTTCTCGTTCAAATCCGGAAAAAAGTTAAGGTTATTGGAGAGGACTTATGGGAAGATTAAGTAAATCTTGAAATAGATTTGGCAACAGGTTTCGAGGGATCACGATTAAAATCTTTAGATAGTTTGAGCTTTCTATGTACCTTCCCTGAGAAAATTGCGTATTTTGACTCGAAAACACGAGAAGAACTTTAAAAATATTCGTAGTGTTCATCTGATGATAAATGGGTTCAAACTAAACCACTCGTAAAGGTGTGTTCCCTTGACTATTTTTTTTTAAAATTTTAGGGAAATAAAATTTTTTTTTTTTTTTTTCAATTTGAGCGGGGGAGACAGAACGAAAAACTCAGTTTACCGAGCTAAAAAGATAAAAATTTTTTATAAACGCGTCTCTCGGGTAGTTCATAATCTCTCAGGAAGACTTATGGTCCACCGCCGCGGTTTGGCGGCTATTTTAATGTAAGGAATCTTTGGGGACTACTCGAAAACATTTAACTGAAATACGGGAACGTAACGTACTGGCTGACGTTCTTTGAGAACTTGCCGTTGATCTTTGCATGAACGAGTATAGGGTGATCGATCCCAGATTATGTTATTACGCCCTGTGGTCTTCGGTCCTACCAAAGCTCTATTGGGAATAAACCCGTGGTTACGGCTCGAAAATTAATGCGATGATGTTGGGAACAATTTACTTTCAATTCAATGGAGGGGAGTATTCGAGGAGGTGTTTGTTTTCGTGGGATTATTTCGTCACCTCTGTAGCGAATAATCGGTTATATATTATCATTCGGACCGTTCCACGGCAGAGTTTCCTTTTTTTTTAAAACCCCTCGTTTTTCTGGACGAGGAATGGGACCTCTATTTCATTTAGTATGTTGGAGCTTCGTTACCCGATGGAGGGTTACACGGTGGCTCGGAAAGAATGGATTGGAAAATTGCTACGTTTGGATGTGTTAAAAGTACGAGGATCGATGCGGAAGGACGGGTAATATTCTTTGCAGGGTGGGATTCTTGAAATATCCACGAGATGTACACGGATGGCACTTCCGGACTTGCCCGTTTTCTGTCCCGTAAAGGGATTCCAACCTTAAGGGGAAGCAGAGAAAAATTGTTAAACGGACTTTAGCTGATAAGGACTAGGTTAGTTCATTTCACTACCGTATCTAAAAAGGTAAGTGTTTAGTGATGGAATTGGAAACTGAACGAGATTTACAAGGTGTTCAGTTTCCAAGCAAAATCTCCATGGATGGGTCCGTTATGTCAAACTGGGAAAGCGGAAATGGGAGTAAAGCGAGCAATCAAGTTTGAAAAATACTTGTTTTTAAAACTGGATGACTATTGCCACATTTCGGTTCGTTTCTATCCTAACATGGGAGGGTCCTACCGTTTTTTACGCGATAAAAGATAACTACCAGGTTGGGGAGGGAAAACTTTGGAGGCGGGTAAAAACTTTTAGTCCATGTCCAAACTTTAAAAAAAAAACCGTACGTGTGTTCGGAAAAAAACTGGCAATCATTCCGAGTTGGAGCCGCCCAGGAGATTAAACTTTTTGATATGCGATTTTAGGCGGGGGATTCGCCATTTTGGATAATCTCAAAAAAAGTTTGTCATGTACGGTTTACATTACCAGGTGAAATGGTTTTCCCGCCTTCCCTACAGGTGACGTTAAAAAACTTCAAATACCACAGATAGATTACAAAAACTCATTCTCTACTCAAATGGACTGTTGAGGACGGTTACCCAACGACTTATCCCGTTAGCCTAATTGGACTACATGGGACACCCTCCACTACGGACAAGAACAATGTTTAAGGCCTGCCTGTAGAAAATAAAAGGAGTGGCTCGGTAAACTAAAAAAGACGAGGGGGGGGATATCAAGGTTTCGGGATTCATCTCGAGTTCTGGGTTTACGTCCTAAACTCTATTTCATTCGCGGTTACAAGGATGTGGCGAAGCGGGCTCAAAGGGGTAATGGTTTGTCAAGAGTAAGGCGCGTTAAGGAACGCTGTCCGTTAGAGGACTAATCGTAATTGTCTGACCGTTGAGGGACGGTAAGTTCATTGAGAGTAGGCCCTTCATAAGATCCGTTAGGATTCCAAAAAACTTTACACTCAAAAAAAAATTTCAATTCGGGGGGGTCGCGTATTTGCCTCTATTCGAGACAAAAAGTTATGTAAATACTGGTTCAGTTAAAAAAACTTTTACCTTGGTTCCATTACTCTATAAGTGAGCAGCCATTATACTTCCTTCAAAAGGGAGGACCGTCGCAATGATGGCTGGACCGTTCGGTCTCTATTAGTGCCAAGTGTTGTCAGTGATTTTTAATCGTGCTTCATGTATTTCATGATCTTACACTTTATTCCGGTTACAGTTTAATAATTATATCATGATTATCAAATCGAGCAGGGAATCTACTTACTCCCAAGAGGCGCTGAATTGGATATATCCCCACGTCTCTATAGTTGTAAGTGTAAGTGATTAATACAAAGAGTGAAATAATTAATGTCATTGTAATTAAGAAAAATAAACAAAAAAAAGAAACTATACCTTGATCACTAGAAAAATTGTTTGTGTTCTAAAAGGGACTTGAGGAGGAAAAAAAATTATTTTCATGGTTCTGTAAACTTAAATGAAGAAGGAAAATATTACTAAATTTTAGTATGTTTTGTTTTAAAATAATAAATTGTATTTCAATTATATTTCATTAAATAGAGTTTTTCAGTGTTGCGCGAGTGTGGTGTTGTGTGTGTGTATTTGTTGTTATTTTTTTACCTCCATCTCCCTTCCTTCTTTTTGATATATCATCATATTTTGTTTCGATTTTCTTATGTAAGTAATTTAAAAATTTAACAATACCTGGATGGTAAACAATATTAATATTTGGGGATGGTATGGGTCAGCATACTGGGTTAAGGGTACAGAGAGTTTTACAATATTCATTCAACGCAAAAAATGATGTCTCAAGATAATAAAATGCAGTTGTACCCGCTTTTGGTGGGCCTGCCACGGTTTAAGGCGTACTCTCAACAGTAAACATAAAACTTTACTGCTGATAACGAGGTTCGGAATTTGGGTCAGGTGTATTTAAAAATATCTATAATAATACACATTCAAAAAAACTCTTATCTTTTCAAGCAAAATCTAAAAAGCTTTTTTTATTTAAAATTAAAAACCAAAACTTATATTTATATTGTTAAAGCAGTTGTATTGGTCCGAGGGGAGTAATTCAAACATGACATTTATTACAGAGAAAAAAAAAATTGGGGAATAGTGTTTTTAAAACCTTTTTTTTAAATTGCTAAGTCAAATGGTTTTTTTAAAAAAGGAGGTACAAAAAAAAAAAAATAATTTTTTATTTATTTAATGCAAAATATTTATTACTGGTACTCACATGTGATTA
>JBCFYV010005675.1:0-14855 GCA_039000515.1 Timema cristinae | reverse complement strand
AAAAATTTAAACCCTGAAATTACCCCAAGAAATAAAAATTTTTTCTTTTTTTTGGGTTTTAGAACAATTTTGCTTTTTTTTAAATTGGGGGGGAAGTTGAAAAATTTTCCATAACATTTTGTTTTAAAGGGACCCATAACTTTTTGAAACCCCCCCTTTTTTTAAAAACCCTTTTAAAAGGGTCAGGTTGGTCACAAGGGGAGTTTATTTTTTCCCAAACAATAACAATACTCGAGGAGAAAAGTGGGACATGCCCAGCTTTAAAGGCGAGACATCAGCACAAAAAGGGCCCAAAATATAGTTATAAAACAAAAAAAAGTGGTTGGGGGAGGGCCCCGGTAAAAAGGAGGGCCCGCCCCTAAGTGACCCCCCGCATTAAGATACATTGAAAATTGCCCCTTCGAACAAATCCGTAGCGTATAATGGTAATAATCGAAAGTCCAAACAATAACCCCAGTACTAACGATAATCATAAGATATAAACTATTCGCCATCAGCGACTTCCAATAACAGATGTGTAAGGCAAAGTGCCTACAAAGAAGTTCCCCAATACAGCTATTCAAAGCCCCACCAAACAGGGCCAATATCCATTATACTTTGGGGGCTTTCAGAATTCAGTGACTTAGACATGAACAAACTAATTGAGCGGGCTCGCGACCCCAGAGTTGACTAACTAAGCTTGGACTAATAGGAGTTCTAACTCCCCAACAATGATTAGTAATGTAATCAGCCAACATGATTATACCAAACAATTTAGCAAATACCCTGAATATCAAACATGGCGGCGATAATGGTTTCAAAACAATCCGTGAAGCGGATGAGATACTCTAGCCTGAATAGTAATTTCTTTGAGTCCAGGTTGCCCCGCCATGTTCTCTACAAAAAAAAAAGACCCGTAGCCTCAATATATAATAAACAAAGTTAAATCGTAAACAAATATCGCCCAAACAATAATTTTGAACAAATCAAGGCCAAACAGAATTTTGAAGTAAAATAACCTAAACCTAAGCCCACACTAAGTGCCTCACCTAGAGAATGTGGAGAAATGCGTACCATGGCTATAGAGTCCTGCCATTATATACACATAGGTAGAGTCACGTGTTCTCACAGCGCGGGAAGCAGGGCTGGGAAAGGGGGGAAGGGAGTGCACTGTTCTGGAATAACCTCACATATTCCGGACATAATTTCAAATTGCGCGCCGCCCGATGACCGTTGATATCACTGCACTGTTGCCGGTGCGCACGGGTCTGCGCACGTCGACTGTCTCTTGTTTTCACTTGGGGTGGGGCAGGCCTGAGGCGTAGCCTCGGCCATAGTTAATCGGCTCAGTTGAAAACAAACCAGGCCGCGAAGTGTGTGTTGTGTGGAGCCTCGTAGAGTAGCCAAATGGAGACAGAGTTGGTGAGTCAAACCAAGCCTTTTCTTTTCATGTTGTGACTATGTCACAACTAGAGGTGCACTGATTCAGTAAAACCGTAATTGTTTATGCTAAAATTATCTACACCAGTTAATCCCGATTATTTATTAATGGCTATTGGGGAATATACAAAGAGCTGCCTGCTTGCTGTTAGCTCTACAGCGCTTGTACACTTATTTGAGATGCTACTGGTTCTCTCTGCGGAGAAGATCTCAGAGCGAACAAAGTAGAGACAAGTTGAACTTTAGCAAAAGAGCTCGCGCCGATAAAGCTGAAATCTTGTAATTGGCTTAGAGCTCGTTATGCGACTACATTTCTGCTCTGAGCTAGTTTTTCAGCAAATGTGTGAATTCAAAGTTAGTGTCAAGACTTTAGGCTTATACTTAACAAGGGAGACCAGGAAACAAATTGGATAAGTAGTTAGCAAATGTGTGTGTGTGTGAGAGAGAGAGAGAGAGAAAGAGAGGAAAGGAAGCAAAAAGGATGGAAAATGGTGGAAGGAAAGAAGAGGGAGTTTCTGCTAAACTTATCCTGCCATAGAGGGGAGAATTTAATGCACAAGTAAAATAAAGCTCAACATAAGCAGACTTACCTTATTTAATTTAAATTTGTTTGTATCTTCTGCTATTCGGGAATTTGACCTATTTCCTGGTGCAACAGTATTACAACCATATTCATTCATATTTCCTCCACCAGGACCACCTGCGGAGAAAAATAAAAAAGAATTAACACTTTGTGGCAATAATTATTGCGAATAGCAAATCCCATGTAGCAACCATTACCATTACTATAACTTCCAAAATAACTTTCCTCCTTTTCCAAAATAGTTTTTCTACCCTCTTCTTATCTCATGCAACTTGTGAAAAGTATTCTACAAACAGCAGTAGAGATTCAAGCTAAAAAATCCAATGACCATCTCCGAAAACTTTCTAAACTTTGTATCCTCGCACTCAAAACTACGCCACTTCCAGCACCTGAGATAAGCAGACCCAAATCCAGTAATCCTCCTTTGATTGCTGCCAAGCCCTCACTAGCCACAATATTCAACCTCCCCCCGCCCAACAGGACCTCTTATACACTTGCCATTCCCTCAAGAATAATTGAGATGATGCCCTTTATTAAATCCATCAACAGCAAAAAACCAACATTATATCCACCATTGGTCCATACAAAAGTTCCATTCTCAACCTATCAAAGCACAATCTCTCAGAGATAATGCCCTCTAATAATCCCGTCAATAATAACATAACTGGCACTACATCCACCAATGGTCCAGTCAGCAGTTCCATACTGAACCTATCAAAATACAATCTCTCAAAATACGAAATGAATGTTCTGTCCAAGGGCCTCTCCTTTTCACCTCATTCCCAATTTGATCACTTTGCCCTAGTTCAGGATGTCCTTTCCTATGCTCGCACTCTAAGATTGAAACATTTCTTCCAGAACAAATCCTAACTACCAGCCCTGACAAAGCCATAGATCCATCCCTCTACAAGTTCAAGCCACCTTCAGACTGGGACCCCCCCGCCACTACCTCAGAACACCCTCTGGAACAGTTCATCACTTACCTCCTTTCCAATAATGCCGATCCACTCTTCCCGAAGACACTACCTTTGAAACGGAACCTCAACACCAACAAACAAAAAGCTATCAAAGCACTAAAAAACAACATTGATATCATCATATTACCAGCTGACAAGGGCTCCACTACAGTCATCTTGAACCGTATCGATTACATCACAGAGGCACAAAGTCAGTTATCTGACCACTCCATCTACAGACCACTCACAAAAGACCCAACTGAAGATCACAACGCGCATATTAAAGAGTTCCTACAACGTGAAGGTCCCCGGCAGAATCTCCCCACCAACTCAATTCAACTTCTCTTCACACAAGAACCTCAAACACCCACACTGTATCTCCTCCCTAAAATCCACAAAGAAATAAGACCTCCGCCTGGCCATCCGATTGTATCTGGTTGCGGCTCCCCAACTGAGAGAATTTAATCTCTGGTTGATTCACACCTACAACCCTTTGTAAAACAACTTCCCTCATTCATACAGGATACAAACCACTTCTTAGACAAAATTCACAAAATCAAAAATCTTCCCTCGAACTGTTTTATGGTCACTATTGATGTCACAGCACTCTACACTAACATCCCTCATGTGCATGGAATGTCAGCAATGGAGCATTACTTAGAGCGCAGACCTCCTGGGTCCAAACCTACCACTTCTTTTCTGGTGGAGCTGGCTAGGATGATCCTTCAATTTAACAACTTTCATTTTCTAGACAAACACTATCTACAGATAAAGGGCACAGATATGGGTACACGCATGGCTCTTTCATATGTAAATCTTTACATGGGACTACTAGAAGAACACTTTCTACATTATCAGCCCATCAAACCCTATCTATGGCTTCGCTACATCGACGACATTTTCATGATCTGGCCTCACTCCGAAGAACCCTTGGACGTCTTTCTAGATAATCTCAACAATTGCAGCCCCTTAAACTTCACCCACAATAAATCACATCATAGTCTTACCTTCCTTGATGTGAATCTGTTCCTTGAAAATAAACAAATTCGTACTACTGTACATATAAAACCCACCAATCACCAACAATACCTCCACTACCATAGCAGCCATCCTTCATACACAAAAAGGTCTCTACCATTCAGCCTTGCCACACGAGCCAAACGGATATGTTCAGAACCCGACGATTTAACTGAATATTGTAAACAACTCTCCAGAGTTTTCCAAAGTAGAGGTTACCCCAAGCCTCTAATAGACAACCAAATCTCAAGAGCACTCTCCAGGAATGACTAAAACCCTCCAAAAAAGTTGAGGACATCCCTCTCACAACCCAATACCATCCTGGTCTACAACGTATCAACACCATCCTTAAATGTGGTTACAAATTCCTAACCAGTTCTACCCAGACCCAAAACCTTATTAGTTCACCCCCAAGAGTCACTTTCAAACGGCCATCCAATCCCCACAATATTCTATTCCATCCCAAACTTCCTGACCCCAAGAGAATTCGAGAAAAAAAACCGACTACCTAAGGTTCATACCCCTGCAGTAGCACCCGTTGCAGCAAATGTGGAATCCACCTACCAGCTACATCCTTTAACAGCAAAGTAACCAAATTGGAATACAAAATCCCTGGGTATTACAATTTCAAAACCAATAACTTGATACATCAACTACAGTGCAAATCATGTGATGCAGAATATATAGGCCTCACTACAGGTTCTCTCAGACAGCGAATGAACAATCATCGTTTTGACACAAACTACAAAGATCCAGACAAGCCTGTACCCATCCATGCTGGTACCCACAACCAGGACTTTCAAACCTGCTACACCACCAAAATATTAAGAGCATTTCCCAAACAGTGCGACAGTTCTCAACTTAGACAGTGGGAACTGACCCACCAATGGATTACCAAATCAAGATTACCACCAGGCCTCAACAGAAGATAGTTTATTTCCATAGTTTATTTTTATTTCTATAATATTATTACGTTTAAAAATTAATATTATTATTATTTATTTTCTTATCTATTATTATTATTATCATCATAATCATCATCAACATCATCACAATGTGTTTCTAACAGTTTCATTCAAAATTCAAAATGAAGTAATCCATTGTTTGTGTTATTTGTACTCCCTTCTTCATGTTTGATAAAGGCAACAATGCCGAAATATAATTAATTTTGTGTAAAAATGTGTGACTACTTCTACTATAGAAGACAGAAGAAAGGAAGAAGATGTCACCTTTGTACATTGGATTCTTCCCACATTTTTCCTCTTTCAATAGGTGGGCTTTCTTAATCAAATTTATTCTTAGTAGTTTATTTTTCCTTTTTCTTTAATTTTATCAATTTCCTTCATTATAAAATTATCTAGCCATTGGGCCACCTCATTTTTGAAAAATTACTATAACTCGATATGATAATAAACTGAATTAGTGATTAATGGCTTGGAAATATGTAGTTAAGACAGCATAGAAACACACTACGATAATTTAAAGTAATTAATAGTGCAGGAAACCAACAAGAAAGGAAAGCAAGGTTAGGCCGAGATAACAAAAACAAACACTTTTCTCTTCTTAAACTATTCTACTAAATTACATATCACACAGTTTGAATTTTGGAGAAATTTCTTTATCAGTAGAAAATACACAAAGACAGGCTACATGTTTCTAGAATTATTTGAAATATCTCCGAAAATTCAAAATATGTGTGATGTGTAACTCAGGGGTGCAGAATATGTCCTATAATGCGCAAACGATATTCGGGTGAAATTTGGGGCAGGGAAAAATCCAACAATTTTGTTGACGTTTTTAGTACATTTTGTTTCGGTAGTTTCATTTGTATAAAAAACCAAGCCCGACGACACCCGACACTATCAGTATGTGTGAGGCAGTGTAGGTGTAAGCACAAAGAGTTGCAGTTTCTATGGGCTAGAATAATGTGTTACAATATGTAATGGACTCAAGGAGATGGGAGAAAACTAAATTTTTTATAAGGTAGGACTATAAAAATAACTATTATTAAAAGTAAACATATACTTCATGGTGGCTGACTTTGTATTGTGTGTAATGTGTTCTTATTTCTGTTAATAAAGTCGTAATTTGTTTTATTTATTTCTAATTCTAGTTTTAATGTGTTCATTAAAATATTTACAAGATTGTTTGTGCGGTGAAAATTTCAGAAGTGTGCATTTACACTTTAAAGGCATAGTCCAAGTTTCTCATAGAGGTGGAAGGGTATTAGGTGTGTTTGATTTTCTTAACCTAATTATCATTTTCTTTTAAATAATGATTTTATTATTGCTTATCTCTCCTGTTCAACAAAAAATGATTATGGATTATATTGTGCTTTTCAAGTAGACCTAGCTAAGTAATTTTTTTGTTTAACAGATCGAGATTCTAACCACGATCTCGCCGCCCTTGGCAGTCGAGCTTGACATGAAACTAGCACATTAGCTAACTACGCCACTGAGAAAGGTTGTAATTTATAAAATGCTACAATTAAATACGGTAGCTATACCTCTATTTTTCCTCCTGTCCATAGTATTGCCACCGCCGCCGCCACCTCCTCCACGATCATCTTGTCTTCTAGGAGTTTGTTGAGCAGAATTTAGAGCTATTAACATATCAGAGGTTTCCTTTTCAGCTTCTTTCTGAATTTGATCTATAGTCTTGGGAGCAGAATCATCTCGTCGAGGTTTCCACTTGGATTTCCTTAGTTCCAAAACATCTTGCAACAAAAACCTCACTCGACTGGAGATCTTTCCTCGTTTCATTGACAATTCCCTTATTTCATCAAAATATTGAGATAACGACTGAAAAAACAAACAAAAAAAAGTTCTTCATTTTAACAAAATATTGAGTTTATTGGAATTTCTCTATAAACTTTCGCACCTGAAGTGCAAATCCATAAATGATCAAAACATTATGTACCCTGATGACAGACAAATCAACAGCATAACCAAGCAAAATGTGGCATATTCTCTTGTTTTTACTGGCAAGCATAAACAATTTTTATTAAAGTATCATTTGGAGAAAAATCCACTCGAGAACAGTGAATTCGAAGACCGCTTGTCTGTTTGATATATATTTTTTAGATATTATACTAAAGGAATTTTTTTAAATGCCTTCTCAACCACATTGAAGATAACACTTAGCTATTAGGTTCTTATTTGGTAAAGGTTTCAACTATGTTGAAGATAAAACTGTGCTATGAGGTTCTTACGTTGCTAAAGATTCAATCTACTTGAACACTTATTTTAAAAACTGCATTCAATTAATGACACATATATTAACTTTAACCCATTCCCTGGAGTGGGGGTGAATTGAACTTTCATTTCAATTAGTTATTGTAATGTCATTTATCAAATAACCACTATACTTACACAAATCTGAATACTACATATTGTAACTAATAGATGGGGTTACCATTTCAATGATTTGCTATAGTCATGAAAAAAGCAATAAGAAAATAAGTGACTTATGAAAATATGTGTCTGATAAGTGTATAAAAGTAGAAAATTGGCTGCTGGTTTGCCTAATTCACTGTGCTAATCATGTACCAGGGAATGAATAAGAAATGCAATGTTCAGATAGAATGTACAATCAGGGCTCAGAAACTCCAGTCTGGCATGACATCTAAATATCATCATTACACTTATACATATGTACTTTTTTGGAAATTTAAATCTATTGGAATGTATAGAACTTTAAAAAATATAAGAGATAAAAACAAGATTTCACTGTTTGGATTAGTATTGAATTTGGTGAATTAATACCTTCAAATGTCAAAATGTAAGAGCTAAAGGAGTTAACATACTAAAAATATTAAAAAAATTAAAACATAAAATGAATGTCTTAGTGAATATATTAATACTGTACTAGTCAAGTTTTTAGTCTACATTATGTAATGCAATAGATTTGACCCTAAGGAGTATTTGAAAGCATTGACCATTTATCATTCTAATTATTTATATATTCAAAAATATTTTACATATAATTAAACATATTTTACTTTATTTAAATTTTACAACCTATTACGTGGCGCTTAAATCACGTCTTCCTCTAAATTATTTACTAGTTAGTTCGCGCCTCGTGGTACGATGGCAGCATCTACTGGAGCTAAACTTAAGAAATGTTAACGTCTTTTAACGTAATCCAGACAAGTTAAGATCTTTTAAAGTAATTTCCTCTTCGAGAAGATTCCACACGCAATAGGTATTTTTTTTTCTGAGTTTGTAGGTGTGTAATTTACCGTTAGAAAGGTTCCTTCGAGAAGCTTCTATTGAACTCAGATATATGTGACTTTTTGAAACTTCGTATTTTTACTGTGCAATCAGTCGTGGTCTTGAATGGACGTGCTTTAAGCGATCGGTGATTATAAGTTGCTAGGCCCTCGACATGATCGTGTTTCGATTAGAATATTAATACCAATATGTTTTCAATTTAAGGAATAAATAGATATCAAACTTTATGTGATATATTATCATTTATTAAAGTCTAATGATAAGGAACGAGGCATTATAAGTAAAGCACATAGTTGCGTAATAGAAACAATGATTTACGGAGTGACTCTTAAATGATTCTGTTATGTAATATAACAAATAGTATTCTAACGTGGGGAGGAGAAATATAACAAGTGACGTCCAACGAGGGGCTGAAAAGAAGTATAACAAATGACTCCCAATCATGGGGCTATTATACGTCAATAAAAAGAGAAGTATAGCAAATGGCGACACAACGTGGGGGTTAATATGCAACTATTAACACTTGCCGCGAACACGTAATGTAACAAATGGCGCCACAACTTAGGGGCACGAAAACCGCGAACTGAGACAGAGGTGCGTCAACTGAGCTAAAGGAAGAGACGGCACACCAGGAGACGGCACATAATCACCAAAGGACGGCACACCACACCAAGGAGACGGCACAGTCAAGAAACAGCGCAAAGGACTGTTGGAGACGGCACACCTGCAAGAGACGACACGCCGACGGCACACCTGCAAGAGACGGCACACCAACGGCACACCATCAAGGAACGGGACTGAGGACCTTTTGGAGACGGCATGCAGTCAAGAAACAGCGTCGAGGACAGATAAGTGGTCAACAGAAGCTGTAACTCTAATTTAAAAAAAAAAAAAAAAAAAAAATCTAATTTCAATTGTGTATTTTGGGGGTAGTAAAATTTTGTTTCTATATGTTGGGATTTCACAAATTAAATTAAAACTAACAATATAAAAGTGTATGGGCCTAATTTTAAATTAAATTTCTCACTATAAAAAGTAATTCTTAGATCAATAGTACTTGAAATTTGTCAAGGCCTAACACAAAATTAATTCATAGATCAACTTAAGAAAAATTTATTTAAATTTTCAACATGGCAGACAAGGTGATAAGAGAACCTGAAGAGTATGATGATGAAGACACAATGTCATTTATTTATGAGGAGGATGAAAGGGCAGGTCAATTCAAGAGGGCAAATTTTGAACAGGAACAAGAAGGGAGTGAGGAGGAAGTAGGGGCTAGCTCTGGGGAGGTAGCAAGTAAAGAAGTAATCCTGCAAACGCTGAATCAAAGTGAAGGGGAACTATAACCTTAGTGGAAGATAGGGTGGCTAAACCAGTAGAACAAGTAGATCTTTTAAATGTTATATTAGAAAATATGAGAGAACTCGGATGTAAAATTGATCGAACTGCATCAGAAAATAAACAGGATTTTAAAAAGGATTTGGAAAAAATGGGACAAACTTTAGAAACTAAACTCAACCAAAAGGTCGACGAACAATCAAAGAATATAAATAAAAAATTTGAGAATTTAGAATTAATTAATCAAAATTTTATCCAACAAATTAATGAAATTAATGACAGGGTTTCAGAAGGAGAAAAAAAACAAGGAAATTTAGAGGTTAGGCAGGAAAATCTAAGAAAGGAACAGTTTAAGTTAATTGATCAAATATCTTCAGTGACAAACAAAACAGAGGGTTTGGAGAAAAAATTAGATAAAGAAACCAGTAAATTAGAAAAACAAATACAAATACAGGATATACAGATAGCACACAACAAATCAGCTGTTCAGGTAGTGCAATCCAATTTGGAAATTCAAATAGAAAAGGTGAGGTTAGAAATTGAAGGGCAAGAGGATGCTAATAGGCAATTTATTAAGGAAAATATTAATGAGGAGATTCAAATAAAAAGGAAAGAAATTGTGGAGATAAAAGAAATTGTAAATGAAAACAAAAAAACGGTTGGCACTTTAGATCAGAAAATAAACAACTTAGCTGATCAAGTACAACTTAACAAAGGTAGGGGGACAGATAACAAAATTGGGTGTAGTCACAATCTCTTAACCAAAAATGTCAATGACCTTACTTTGTCACTCATTCCTAGGTATAGGGGAGCAAAGGGCAAAATATCTGTGGCTCAATATTTGCAAAAAATTGAGAGAGTTTGGAAAGAAGAGGATTTAAGGGAAAGGAACAAAATTGAAATTTTGCTCTCATGTTTAGAAGGGGAGGCTAGGAACTGGGCCAGTTATTTAGAGGATGAATGGGAGCCCAATTTTTTTATTGTGAGGATAGGTGTGGAAAGTGACCCACCTCCTTAACACTTCAATACAGTCCAACTTTGGAAAGTATAATTCCGGGTTAGGCTAGCTTAAAGGAAGAGAGAGAGAGAGAAAGAGGGGGTGAGAAATAATAATAATGTAATTAGAATTATTAAGCAACAAGCTCTTAGTATATTATGTAATTTTATCTTCTTAACCTTGTAAATAAGGGCCATTTCATTGTAAAGATTAGTGTGGAAAGTGACCCTCCTTAATATTTCAATACAGTCCAACTCTGGAAAGTAAGGACAAGTACTTCATTTTGTTTTCATTATTAATGACAAATTCAAGGGAGGGAAGCATCCTCTGAAGTGCTTGGTGAAGGAAGGAGTAGAAATGGATTTATTACAAAGTATAGTCAGTTGAGGGTGGGGGTGTACTCGGAAAACACCAGGTCAGACAAGTAATTTAAGACAAGCTTATAATAAAAATTGAGTTGAGGCAGGTAATTTCTGCTATACAGTGACATGTTGTGATGTCAGGACTTGGATTCTTCGACGTTTGGCAAGAGAGTAGTTTTGTCGCAGAGGTCTGACTACCTTGTGAGTTTTAGGGGGCAGGGATTGAACCTGGGCCACCCGAGTTATGGGAATTTTGTAAGTGTTAGGGGGCAGGCATTGAACCTGGGCCACCCGAGTTAAGTATTGTGAGTTTTAGGGGGCAGGCATTGAACCTGGACCACCCGTATTAGAGTTTTGAGAGTTTTTCTAGGCCAAGGGGTCAGCAGAGTTCTGAACCGCCTGTGGTTACCAGACATTTGAACGAGGTTTGGACCGTTAAGAGAACGCCTCTTGTGTGTTTTGAAGGCCTGAGAAATGGGATTGTCGGTCACTGTATGCCGGGAAGTATCCTGAGGATACGTTCCAGTTTTTGGGAGTTAGCCTTTATTGAGCCTGTTATAAAAATAAATCAATATTATGTCACAAGTTTAAAGCAACTTTCTTTTAAATAAAAATTTTAAAGGAATAATAATCATAATAATAAATAATAATTAATTATAAGAATATTTCAAAATGTGAGCTTGTATTAAACCACTAAGGTCTTGTTAGAGATTGTATATACTATGGTTCTCTGTGCTGTGGAGAGATTCAGCATCGAGTTGTTGTTTTTCATTTTGTTTTACTAGGGGTTAAGTGTCATCCTAATTAAATCAATGATACTGTATGATAACAATAATTTTCTGTTGTTAGACAATGTATGTGTATGATATTGCCATTTCTATGATTTAAACAATGTACTTATATGTTTTACTAGTTAATTATGTTTATTTTAATTTTGTATGTTAAGTTAAGCTATTTTCAGCAAATGTGGTGCTCATATAGCAAATTTTAGTTGACCGTTTGGTACATAAAGTTGTAAATGTTTGTGATCATATAGCAAGTTTGGCCAAGAGACTTTTAAGAGTAAGTGTAACAAAGTGTTAAGAGCCTTTGTTAAGTGTGTGAAAAAAATCACAAAAGTGGATCCGTGAAGGATCATGAAACGAAGTGCAACAATTATTTAAAGAAGATTGTATAGAATTAAAAAAAAAAAGACAAGACATAAAGGAAATACAAATTGCTTGGAAAAAATTAATTAAAAGACACTTCGATTTGTGACAATTAAATTAAATTTTCTTAATATAATAAACTTAGACTATGTTATGTCAGTTAATTATAATAAGGCTGACATCTTACTTAGATATTTTATTTCATTTAATCATAATTATACTAAATGTTTAACTTAGATTATCTTATTTTAGTTAATCCTAATTATAACTGATAAATTTTATTTTAATGCTTAATTCATATAAGTTCCACTTCAAAATATGAACTTGATGCAATTTTGTTAATTCTATACAGGATGTTTAAAAATATTGAACTTTAAGTAAATTTTGTGAAACTATACAGGATGATTCAAAATAGTGAAATTTTTGTAAAATTTGTAAAACTTATACAGGGTGTACGAAAAGTGATCATGTCTTCTTTTTTTATTTTGGCAAAGCGTATCAAAAAGTATAAGACTAGTCTCTACTTTCCGATACACTTTGGGGGGTATTGTAATGCAATAGATTTGACCCTAAGGAGTATTTGAAAGCATTGACCATTTATCATTCTAATTATTTATATATTCAAAAATATTTTACATATAATTAAACATATTTTACTTTATTTAAATTTTACAACCTATTACGTGGCGCTTAAATCACGTCTTCCTCTAAATTATTTACTAGTTAGTTCGCGCCTCGTGGTACGATGGCAGCATCTACTGGAGCTAAACTTAAGAAATGTTAACGTCTTTTAACGTAATCCAGACAAGTTAAGATCTTTTAAAGTAATTTCCTCTTCGAGAAGATTCCACACGCAATAGGTATTTTTTTTTCTGAGTTTGTAGGTGTGTAATTTACCATTAGAAAGGTTCCTTCGAGAAGCTTCTATTGAACTCAGATATATGTGACTTTTTGAAACTTCGTATTTTTACTGTGCAATCAGTCGTGGTCTTGAATGGACGTGCTTTAAGCGATCGGTGATTATAAGTTGCTAGGCCCTCGACATGATCGTGTTTCGATTAGAATATTAATACCAATATGTTTTCAATTTAAGGAATAAATAGATATCAAACTTTATGTGATATATTATCATTTATTAAAGTCTAATGATAAGGAACGAGGCATTATAAGTAAAGCACATAGTTGCGTAATAGAAACAATGATTTACGGAGTGACTCTTAAATGATTCTGTTATGTAATATAACAAATAGTATTCTAACGTGGGGAGGAGAAATATAACAAGTGACGTCCAACGAGGGGCTGAAAAGAAGTATAACAAATGACTCCCAATCACGGGGCTATTATACGTCAATAAAAAGAGAAGTATAGCAAATGGCGACACAACGTGGGGGTTAATATGCAACTATTAACACTTGCCACGAACACGTAATGTAACAATTAATTTAAGTAATAGAATTAACAAATTATGATCAAATTCGAAGCTTTAGGCAATATGATCGGAAAGGGTTTTTTAGTATTGTCCAATTTCCTAAGTTTGGGATCCTGCACACACCTGTTAATTTTCAATACTTGAAATGATTCACTCTCCTGTCATGTAGACATTAGTACACTCCCTTTAATCCCCCTCACAAACAGTGTTATGTAATTTATGTGATTTCTTCGTTAAATTTCCCCTTTTAATTTAACCAGATGAATATGAGATGTATTCATTTTGGTATCTACATTAAACTTTTATTAAATTCAGATTTGTAATTTCAAAGTCTCATTAGTTTTTGTAATATTACCTTTTGCTTTAACATAAGTATTTTAAAGCTTTTTGCTAAAATAATGCCAAACACTGATAGTTAAAAAAAAATAGACACACACCAACATATATATAATAATGCTTTTAATTTGATTTTTATATTAAGATGCCACAGAAATAAAATATTTTAAGGTTGGAACTAAAATATTATTATTATTATTATTATTATATATTATCACCGCGTCTTACTACCCGTTCGGGTTATACGCACTTACGCTAATGTGTAATGGTAGGGTGATTGTGAGATGAAATGAAGGACCTACAGTTTAACGTGGAATCCGAACCACGTTGGCAGCCTGACATTCCCCACATTCACAAGATGTCTTGTCAGAGGTGAAGGAAGGGGTTGGAAATCAGATAAATCTGTGCCGGGACCGAGGATTGAACCCCGGCCGCCAGCACAGAAGTCTGACACCTTACCCCTAGACCACCAGGTCACCTGAACTAAAATAATTTGGATAAAAGTATTTGCATGGAGATAAAGAGTTACATAATGTCTTTGGCTGCCATTTTATGTCGATAAGTCTGTTTACATTGGTTGTGCACTTGGTCTTTTAAATTTGTTGGCTTAGTTGATATATATTACTGATACTGAATATTAGGGGTGTGCGAAAACTCCTTTTTTGGTCAAAAGCGAGGTCGAGTCGAATATGGAAAATATTCTCAAGGTCAAATCAAAGTTTGAATATTTTTATATTTAATTTTAATTAAAAGTATTATGTTGATTGAGTATAGTTATCTAACATCAATATAAATATGAAATTTTTTAAACACTAATATTTGTAAGTTATTGCCAACAAATAAATGTTATAGTCACCATGCATTTTCTTTATCCTACATGTTGTTTCACTAACCTTACACAAAAGATAGAATTAAGAGAAGTACAAGAACGCTAAGGAAAATACAAGTTAATTTGGCCGGTGCATTTATAGGTTTGAGAGGTCCAGTGTTACAAAATTTTAGTTTTTCTATTTTACAAATCAATAAAGAAACTTTATT
>JBCFYV010005674.1:0-12061 GCA_039000515.1 Timema cristinae | reverse complement strand
TCCCTTTTTCTCGCGTACTCCACCTTAATGGCGTGTCTTTGGATAGCTAAGTGGAAAAGAGAATTACGCGCTAACCCCAAAGGCCCCCTGGTTCGTTTCCTGTGTCCCCTTTTAATTGTTCATTTTTATTAATGGGAGGGTTGAATGGGGACAAAGGGGTTAAAAAACAAATCACCCCATTTCTAGCTGTATTTGATAATTTATTTTTTAAGGGGGGGAGTGAAAATAATGTTTAAGAGCTGCCCCTACAAACTTAAATACAGACAAGACTCGTCCCTTTATATGAAACGCCATGAGGGAAAAATATTCCTTTTGCCCTCTTGAGCCAATAGGACACAAGAAACAGGTTTGTTCCCCCAAGGGCGTGTTTGTTACCTTACCTACCACATTAAAAAAAACAATAAATGGGGTGGGTGTAACCCCTCCTTTTCCCCCCCCTAGGTATTCAGGGGAAAAAAGGGGGGGGCCGGGGAGTTTGGCAGGTTTGCTCATCCCTCAAAAAAACAACCATTACAACGAAAATTTTGGTTTTTTTTAAAAACGATAGAAAATAATTTCAAATAACATATTTCATATAGGCCCTATTTTCAAATTTCATGTCAAAAAATTAATAATGACGGTTATACCAAATAAAAAACATATTTTAAAAACCCTATATAAACACGAAACAACTTCTTGTAAAAAAAGTTGTGCAAAAATAGTACAATATTTTTTGTTTCACATGTTCGCATAGAATTTTGACCTCAAGAAAATTCACATGGCTATAATGTTACACTCAAGATCTTTAGTATAGTCTAAAATAAACACAAGGGGAAAAAATTTTTATTTAAATCCCTAAAAAAAATAAAAAATAATTTTCAAAGTAAAAATTTTATATAAATTTTACTAAAAATAAATTTTTATATATAAATAATATTAAAACCCGGGTAATGTTTTAAAATTAAATGTAATTAAATAAAAATAACAATTTTTTAAAAATTTTATTATATTTTATTATATTATAAAAATTAAAATTAATGTATTTTATTTAAAAATATGTAATAAATTAAAATATAAAATTTTAAAAAATTTTCCGGAAATTTTTAAAATTAAATTTTTTATAAATTATAATAAACAATTTTTTTTTGTTAAAAATTTAAATTTTAAGTTTATTACTTATTTAAAATTTTAGATATATTAAAATTTTTTGTATTTAAAAAAGAATTTTTTCTCTGTGGGTTTATTCAACTATACAAAAATTTTTTAACATTAAATGCCCTTTTGAATGTCTTGAGGTCAAACTTATATGCGCTCGATGTGATTAAAAAATAAATTTTAAAAAATCCTTTTTCTAATAAAAAAAATTTTATGCTAAATTTAAACCCAAAGTAATAAATGTAATCAATCAAATTTTCTGTCCAGCAACAAGGAAAGCTAACTATGTTTACAAGTAAAAATGGCCGACATATATACCCCCCAAGGTACAAAATACTGTGCGAGTTGATCTTGTACAATTTTTGGTGTTTACCAACACTACCCAAAGACAGGGAAACCCCGAGGGTTTTTTAGAAATAAGGCCCCTTTCCCGTAAAGTTTTCTATTTCCCCTTGGTCCTCATTAGCTCAATCATACTCAGGCTTTTCTCTTTAACCTCGCATGAGAAGTATTTTTTTGATAAACCAGTCAATTTAAAGTTCTACTGAGCGAAGAAAACATATCATGTTACTTAAATTACTATAAACACTCCGCCCAAAACGCCATTGGTACGAATTATCCCCATATTCACACTAATATTTTAGGGGTACAAATAGTAATTCTTTAAAAAATGTAAACCGTATTTGAGTGGGGTTAAAAGGAAAATAGATTAGGAAAAATCTCTCAAAAACACCCCCACCCCTACGTCATCGGGGAATGCAGTTTTATTGGGGAGAATGAACTTACCCTTTGACCATGAGACCACCTATGTGGGTGATCTCAACGGCAACTGAAAAAATAAATAAAAAAATCCATCCATGTTCCTTTTGTGATAAAAAAAAAAATATTATTTTACAGCAAATTTTTTTTCGCCGCATAGTGTTTTTTTTTCTCTCCCCAAAAATGATAGGTTGTCGTCCCAAGACAGGTTTTGAAATTTGGGTGTGAGAAGAAACTTTTGGGTCGTTGCTAGTATTTTTTTCTCCCCAAAAAAAACGTGTGTGTGTTTGGAGTCGCATGGGGGGGTTGAGGTAATGATGACAGGTCGCTACAGTGTACAGAACATGGCTCCGGGTTTGGGTATGAGCTACCTGCCAGGCCCCTCTCTTGGGCGCTGGTTGGGGGAAAAAGGAATGGGGGGGTGGGGGGGGGGGGTTGGGGGGGGGGGGGGGGAGGGTAGGTCGCTACCCGTATAAAAAATGGCTCGCGGCTTGATAAGCTACCTGGGGCCCGGGCCGTCTCGTTTTTTTTGCGTGGGTTTGGGAAAGGGGAAAATCGCTACAGTGATCAGAACATGGTCGCGGGGTTTTATAGAGCTACCTGCCAGGCCGTCTCGTTGGTTTTTGTGGTTTTTTGGGGGGAAAGGTTTTCCCACAGTGATACAGAACAAGGCTCGCGGCGTTGATACAAACTACCTCCAGGGCCCTCTCGTTTGGGCGCGTGGGTTTGGGGGAAAAGGTTTCCCACAGTGAACAGAACATGGCTCGCGGCTTTTATAGAGCTACCTGCCAGGGGCCCTCCCCGTTTTTGGGGGGGGTGGTTAGGGAGGATAGATAATCGCTACATGATTTTTTAAAAATGGCCCCCGGCGTTGATAAAGAGCTACCGCCAGGCCCTCCGTTTGGGCGCGGGTTAGGGATAAATAAGAAAACTTTTCTTATTTACAAATGGGCCTATAAAACAATTTATATATGTCTAATTATGACTGATTTTGAAAATTATCAAATGGTTTGAACAATTTTATTTGAAATTTATGAATGAACTGTGTTTCATATGATTAATAAATGTTATAAACACATTTATTAATACGTTTTTATTTTTTGAGTTCCTAAGACTTATTTAAGGCCAGTAATTGTGTTCCAAATTATAATAAACGTTAGAGAAATTTGTACGATTGTGTCACTTATCATTTATTTGTAAGTTCCTTCCTACCAGAATCCTAAAAACTTAGCCCACACGTAATAGAATGAATTCTAACATAAAAAATTAAATAATTTAGGCACCCCCTCAACAACGGGACCAGGGGTCCCCCAGACCTGTAATAAATCTTTATAACCACTCAACCACAAGGTTTCAACGATGTTCCATTCAGTTGCAAGGAAAATAATTATAGTAATAAACAAGCTGGAGCACATTCCTTCATGATAAAATTTCAAGGACATGTTCAAGCATGTGGTCGCTGCGCTCTGGAGGAAGAGGGAGTGTGTTATTTAGTGAGGTACCATCTCGTGTAAGGGTACAAGAGTGAAAGAGAAAGGGTGAGGGGGGCAAGGAAGCAATCTTGTCCCGGATTTAAAAGTTTCAGGTTCTTGCGAGTGGTCGGCCATTAAAAATACAAGACGTTCAGGACACTAACTCATTAGGGTGAGTTAAAAAAAAACAACAGACGTTTGAGGTTTACTCGTAGATAAGCTGGTATATCTGGTACCCCACGAAAGCTCGTCCACTTAGGGTTCCATTACGTGAACAGTAATGATGACTGATTCAGTGGCCGCATGGTCTAAGGCGTCGCTCTCATGTTGGACTAGAATGCAGATTACAGGAAGATCGGGTTGGAATCTAGGTCATGTGTAATGAGAGATTTTTTCTAAAATAGCTTCCCGATCTCCCTCCATGCAAATTCGAGTACACTTCATCTAAATCAAACCTTCCTCATCCATAAAGCCACTAACTTAATTAGTACATATGGGTACATCCCGAACAGGTAGTAAGCCCGGTGCTAAATAAACCTTAATCATTGTGGTGATTATTGAGCTTGTATGTGTTGTTCCTGTAAGTATGTCTTCATGTTTCCAAAAACACGCACCAGTAGTCAGAGAGCTAAATGTCAAACTATCTATTCTGGTTTACCAATGATGGAGAGATAAAGGTTCGAATCTTGGCCGGATTTACTGAAGATGGTTTTCCTTAAAACGGTTTCCGACTTTTCCTCCACGCAAATGAGGGCACGTTTCCTAATAATTATAGTTTTTCAATCCTACTCCAGGATAATACAACTAAAATTAGTATAGCCTGAACGGGTAGATAGAGGAAAATGTAAAATCAATAATAATGAATACAAAACTCTACAAAAAGAGGAGTGGTTAGTTAGCGCAAATGTAGGCCTATACCACTTATGTTTGTGAGTGTTTTTTCCATCGCATCTCACTACCTGTTTAGGTAAAAATGAGGAAAGTAGAAATTAGATTAAATGTATCCACATTTGTGTGGGAGAATAGCCACGAGAATAACCACCCTAAATACACCCGGACCATATTTGATCTCCAACCTCACATCAATGGAAAACCGGACTAATTAGCTTGACATTTAGACCACGTACTCAACGGCTCGGATAGTTTTTCGAGTTAGACACTTTTGTTTGATACACAATGACTGATACGATCAACACCAATGAGGAAGCAGGCAAAGGCATCAGTCTCGTCTAGTTTGCTGGTGATGTAGAAATCGAGGTTTAAATCCCAACTAGATTGACAGAGGTTTTTTCATTAATTACTTTATCACTCTCCCTTCATGTTAATGAGGGTACACTTCCTCTGAATGTTCTCAATCTTCCCCATTATGGTTTAATTTGTGGGGTTACTGATGTGGATAGCCGCGACAATAAGTGACCAATTGGGAACAAATACCTTGGTATAGCCACAGATATAATGAACGTTGGCACAACAGGAAATACGGGGGTATTTTTTTTTTAAATCCCTGTGAGAGTTTAGATTTTTCGTAAATTAACTACATTTATTGATTGAGTAGTACTATTTTACCTCTAGCAACTACATTACTTTTTAATAACATCAAAAATTAAGGTTGTTAATGAAGATGATGGACCTTTGTTTTATATTTAGGATAGTTCATACTTTGAAGCTACCATACACAGTGTACCCTTGTGAAAATAGTTGATTACACTACTGTTTTCAACATTTTGTTATATATTAGCTTCTATAACTTTCACAACCTGTTAAAACAGGCGCAGCAAATAAGTAATGAATAGCATGTCAAGATAATAAGACAAGCAATTTACAACTGAAGAAATACGTTTTACTCAATTAACGCGTATTTTTCTAGTCCTCGTTGCTAAATGGTCGTAGTAACTGACCCTGGTTCGTATCTATGAGAATATATCGAATAGATTATTTTCATGCGGGTTGTTCCACTATCCAATTCGCAACTAACTATGGGAGTAGGTCGGAACCTAATCGATATCACAGCAATTCTCAGTTGATATTGTAAGAAAACAACATCGTCATTAAAAGTTGATATTCGAATCTTTTAAACTCGCTAATATATCAAGTACTTTCAAATACTATTTTGAGTATGAGCAAAATTAAATTGAACTGTCATCGGTTAAGTTATTAGATAATTAAATATTTTAGTATGAACATATACATTTTATCTACACTCTTTTTTCCAAACGGGTGAGGACATAATAAGTATTTTAGGAAGATTTATTTTTCAAGGAATAAATATGAGATGTATGGTTAAAAAAAAAGCAGCAAAAGGAAAGTGGGGAAATGTTAGGTGATCGCGGACCTTTGATACGCTTATAAGTATATCGGGGCCAAAAGGGTTGCCGAACCCCGTTTTAGGGGCTAAGCCTGGGGGTGTCATTATTAGGCATACTGTCCTACACTGGATATCATCTCTGAGGGAACTATAAATAACTGATACTGGAATAGAACGTTGTTTTTCCCTGTTTCCGTGTGCTCAATCTTCTCTTTGCAACGCTTGTCCGTAATTTTGCCAGTAGCTACTTTTTAATCCAGTAAACCACCTCCAGACATAGCTAAAAAGAGGAGATTTGGCAACAATCAACCGAGAGAAAGCGAAGATAAAAGCTTTTCTCCATAAGTCTTGCAGTTATCTCGGCAGTAATATTGGGTCCATTCTAGACCGCTAAAATAATACATGTTTTGTGTTTATACGTGCTTGTGTTAAATGACCTAATAATAAAAAATGTTACGCACCCTTCGTTTACCTTGAAGATAGCAATCTTAACTTGCATGTTTACACTATGGTGCAGCTTATAAGATAGGGCCATAGTGTAATACATCAATATAGGATTTATACCTTTCAAGGTATCAGCCTCGCCTTGGCAGCCTCTCTTATGGCCCTATAGCATAAGCTTCACATAGCTGAAACATTCATTGTTTACTGTTTTGGGGTAAACGAAGTTTATATTTCAGCAGATACAAATTACTTTCGTAAATTTAACCTCTTTATGAAAATATAACAAAAAATCACTGGGAATTAGAGATACCTTTTGTTTTTGAAACGATCTGTACTTTTAAGCGAGTATAAGTGGCTTTCCTCTAACAAAATGATTTCCTTTACATCTACCCATAATACGTGGCGGTAACCTCAGACGCCACACAAAACTTGGTCGCTTTTGCACGAGCGTTTGATTAAATTAATTATTTAATTGGCCGGATGGGGGTTTGGGAGGCGGGGGAGGAAAGGTAGGTTAGAAACTGAGTGGAGAAGTGTTTATGGGTCTGGGTAAAGGAGCGGGAGGGGGTGGGGTTTCTTTGAGAAATCAAACAACTGCTTAGCTATGGCAAACCACAATTTGGTGTCTTGTGCTAAAGGGCTCGTGTTGCGGTTGCTAAGCATGGATTGGAGGGGAAGGACTGATACAGGGTGGCACAGAAAAAAAAAGTGTATAATACCTCAAATTATTTTAGTGTTAATATATGAGGAAGTCTTTAGCTGATGGATTGTGTTAAGAGATACTCTCAAATAGGGCCTTTATAAGAAAAACATCACCACCTGCAATAATTTTAAGATTCAATTTTCATGGGAAAGGGATTTTATCTGACAGAAAATAAAGATATTAGATCTCTTTCAAGTATACATACATCAATTCATGTGGACTTTCAGCGTCACTTACGATAGATATTATAAATTTGCCTATCAAATAACACACGGCACATTTGATCAATTTTGACCGTAAATAAATATTTTTTATAAACGGCCCTTCCTATAAAAATATCAATATTTTTAAATGAAGGGTTTAGTAGAAATTAGAACAAACATAGAATACACATACAATAATTCGTAATGGGTCTTTTGGAATGATTGGATTTATATTTTATCACTGTTTAGTAGTCTGCTACGACCACCTGTAACAGCCCCAGGCTGGGAATTAACCTATTTTCCGCATCCGTTAGTTCCCCACTCACATCCCCTTCTCCCCGAGATCATACGAGAGAGTGTGTATTGTGATATCAATTAACTACTTTCGCACCCGGTTAGTTCCCCACCCATCCCTTCCCGAGATCATACGAGAGAGTTTAAATTTGATATAAATTAACCTACTTTCACATCCAGTAATTCTGCCACCCGCATCCCTTCCCCGAGACCAATGCCCCCCGACAGAGACCACCACAAGTGCTCATGGGCTTAGCCCATTTGATTTTAATGTGTGCCCTAAGGGTTTTGGGTAAGGGGGGAGTATGCAGTCTTGGCACCCTCCCGCGACGTGCGGCCCCTGAGGAAGGGGGAAGATCATCTCTCTGCGATTGTCTAACAAAGTGTGAGCTATTGGGAATGTCTCGCCGTGGTTTTCATTGACCCCTTTTCCACATCCGGGACTCTACTAGTGGCTGAAAATACAGCCTGGCACTGGTTCAGTACGGTTCTGTAAGTTATTCCCCAGGGGCCCTTGTCATTACTCGGTTTGGGGGGTTTAAAGGGTAATTTATTCATTTGGACCATCGTTCATGATTTTAATGTGTGCCCGTTGTCGCGGTGTGTAATGTTGTCAATCCGAAGCCCTTATTACTAGTGAGTGAAGAAACTATCGAAGAGATAATTTGCTGTAATTTTCCAGGGCATTCATTACATGGTTCAATACCGGTCAGCTTCCTAATTATTACGCCAAGAGTGCTGTGCTTAAGTGCCATTAACGATTTAATTTTTATCTACGGGAAAGGAAGCCTATAGTAGGGTTTTTAAACCGAAAAGCACAATTACTTCAAGAGTCATGGGGTGAATATTCTAAACTGTTCCTCCTACCAAACAACTTAAATATTATTCATACGGCAAGTCCGCGATTTGACCATAGAGTTTGTATTTTTAAACGCTTTTCCTACAAGAATCATACTATAGTTTCTGTTCAGTGATTGCAAAAAATTTTAAGTTTGTAGTTGTTCTTTCTATCAAACAAATTAAATATATTTAATACGCCAAGTCAGGGTGATACTGACAGCCGGTAAAGGACTCATGTAGTTGCAGATGATCAATGTTGATGTTGAGAGCCATACATAGCATAGCGTCTTACTATCCGATCGGATGAGGGAATGCACACGCAATGCCTAGAAAAAATCACCCAGTGTCGCCGCAGCTGAGGTTCAAACCCTGCTCTCCTCGTTCTCAGCAGACGAATCCAAACACAAGAGTGACAGTACGCTCCAGAAGGATTCGAACCACGAAACCCCCCCTACATAAACAGATGAGTTACAAGCACCCTTTCTGGCTAAACGTCTATAATTAATTAAGAAAAAGTTTCCAAACCAGCAGGGATTTAAACACATCTTTTCCACCAGAATTAGATGCGGGAGTGACCACAGGCATTCAAACCTCGATATCTGTCGCGGTTCTTGGTTTTTGACAGTACGCAAGTTTTCAAGAACAATTGAACATGAAAGGGGAGATGGGGGAATGGTGGCCCCCCTAAGCGAGATTCATTTCTGTAGTAATTACTTATATTTTTACAAATGTAACTACTTTGCAGAGAACCTGGCTATTCTACTTTTTTGGGTTTGAAACATTTTTGTTAAAACTTTACATACGTAATATTAAAAAAAAGCATGGAAAAGTATTTGCGCACTTTTCCCCACCCTCGGGGGGTAATATCGCAGAGGGTGGGCAAGGTGCGCAGTAGAATTTTGTTTGGAAATCCATGAAAAAAAGGTCGGGTGATAATAATAAACAGCAAAATTTTTATATATATTTATAATTTCAAGTAAATTTATTTTTATAAAAAAAAAACGAAATTAACAAAATAGGGGCAATTACCAAAAATTATTTCCCCCAGTTTTTAAAGTTTCATTTTGTACAAAATCGCACACATAATCTTTTGGGGTATCAACCCCATGCACCCCCCGCATGTTCCCCAAGTGAGCACGAAAACAAACCTGTACCACAATTCCTTATTTTTTCCAACTTCTCACAGATAAAACACAATTCATTGGTTCTTTCCCATTTTTGCTGGGCCCGCTTTGCCCTTTCAATTCCAAGGTGGAACCGTCTACTTCGGATGACACGGTTTTGTTGCTTCTTTTTTTTCTTTTTTCCTCTATTTTTGTGTTGTGTACTTGGTCAAAGCACCTTCGCACCAATTTCCATATTTTTTCAAATCTCCGATTTTTTTTTTTTCTGTAATTCTTTTCTTTTTTTTAGCTACTTTAATTTTCGTTTCACTGGGAGCTGGTTAATTTTTCCAGTATTGTTTTCTACTAACTTTTTACTAGCCTTCTTTTTTTTTCAATCTTCTTTTTTGGAATGGTGAAATAGTGAAAAACAAATTAGTTTTAGTTTGAGGTACAGGATCTTGAACGGGCTGTGCATATGGATGCCCAAGGGTCGAAAATTTTCTGTGGCCTTTTTGATTATTATGTAGGTGAAGTTCGGGTCAGAAATGGAAAAATGGGATTTCGGATTCAGAAAAGTTTCAACAAAAATGTCTTACTTTGCTAGAGGGCAAAATTTCTCGTTAAATTTATCGGGGTTTTTGGGGAAAAAATTTTCCAGGGGACGAAAACCTCAAACTGCTTCTCCAGGGGGCGATTTTCATGAAAGCTTTATTTAAAAGCTCTCTAGTCATATTCTAATTTTTTCTTTGGCCTGTATGGATAAAAAGGGTTTTTTCCCTGTAAAGTGCACCCTTCAAGGACTAAAGAAAGTTAAATTAGAGGCTAAAAGATAAGGATGTGTGGGGGGGGAAGTGACCCCATAGAATAAAAATTGTCTTAAAAAATATATGCCCAATCGAAATATGGGGGAAGGGTTATCTAAAAAAAAGAATAGGTTTTGATGTGGGCTTTGCATGTTTTACGAAGTGAGTAACCATCAGAAAAAATTAGAATTCATCCATCCGTTCTTTGAACACTTGTAGGGAAACACCAATGGCCCCTTTTTTGATTTTTGGAGTCATTCGTTTTTGGGATGTTTAAATAGGTGGGGTTTTTTTTTCAGCAGCACTCATTTAGAAAACGGGTGTAATGGTTCCCCTCGCTCGCAGAAAAAAGCAGCACCAACCTTTTTTGGCCCCCCTTTTAAGTCCAACACTTTAGGGCATTTTTTTGGTTAAAAGTTGTTTTTGCCTTTTCGTCCACATTAAATATCCTATTTTTTTTCAAAATTTTATGCCCCAAACTTTTCAAGATTAGAATAAATAGTTTTGTTTCTTTAGCATTTAAAGCCAAATCCTTTTAAGCTTGTTCCTTTAGGTTGTCTAAGTGTTCCCTTTGGTTTCGCTTTAAGAAACCATAAAGCCAATCCTTGCCACAAAACCTTTCTGTTTACTAAAAAAATATTTGGGGAAATTTTTTTCTTAGCGAACCCAAATGCTAACCCCCTTTTGTTCCCTTGGGCGTTAAGCCATAGAATAATTTAGTATGTCAGAAAATAGTCCTTTTAAACTGTCTCCACTTCTTTTGGAAAACCCTTTACGACCCAGACGAGAGGAAAAGGCCCCATTTTTAGAAGCTGTTTCCTTAGGTTGACTTGGTATATTAAAAATTTTCCCAACCCCCCTTTTTTTCCTGCCATTGTTTTTTAATTGCATCAATTTCCTTTTTAAATTTTTGGGTTCTAAGGTTTATCTGAGTTTTCCCAAAGTAATTTCTCGGGATTGAAACAAAAACGGATCATTGGCATTAAAATCGTTTGCATTTTAAATGTGTAGGGGGGAAATGTGCCACCTCACCCTTTTGCGCTAATTACCCCCTAGCAGTTTCAAAACAAAAATATTTGTCAAGGACACCAGCAATGTATACAATAATTTTGAATACGTTAAAAGAACAGTAAATGCTGCAATTTAAGAATACAATTAGATAAAAATAATTAAAGAGAACTGTAGTCTCACCCTTTTTATTTTTTGAAAAATGAAAATTTCAAGACAACCTGTTTTGTAATCCCGTCCCACGCCCTTGAAAAAGGAAATGGGGCCGAAACTATGTTTGTCCGTCATTTTTGTGAAATACAAAAACAAGAGGCAGCCCAGTCGGAGTCATAATAAAACCCCGGAATTTGTAAAATCTTGTGCGCACGATTACACGCCGCGCATGTTCCCCCACTCCCCTTAAAAGGTCCATTACATCTAATTTTTCAAAAGAAACTAAAAATTAAATTTTACTATTAGCCAATAGGGGCAAGAAAAATGTAGGGTAAACAAAAAACAAAAAGGATTTTTTGGTCAATAGATTTTTTGTTGGGTTTTAAAATAACCCGGTAAATGTGTATCCTCATTTTTTGGGGGGGGAAATCAATTCGTACACCAACGGTAAAAAACGCCGACCAGCCGAAAGTCGGCAGTCTGTAAAACCGATGTGACGCCCCTTTAATAGTTTATTGATGCAGGTAAATAAAATTTTTTAAATTTCTATCGAAAAAATTGATTTTGATTAAAAAAAAAAGGGGGCCAAGTTTTAGAAAAAAAAATGGAAATGTTTTGATTTTAAAATAAAATGATTAATCTATGGCCTATCTTTTTTATCATATAAATAAATTAAATTAAAAAATGTAACTTAAAAAATAGCTTATATATTTTTTTGGGGGCCTGAGGTGTTACCCCCTGAAATTGCATCTATTAAATCACGTGAAACCACCCAAATTTAAAAATCAAAACCTGACAGGTTTGTTTATTGTTGAAAAGTTCAACATTAATTCACGA
>JBCFYV010005673.1:0-15029 GCA_039000515.1 Timema cristinae | reverse complement strand
TCCTTTTTCTATGAAGACACATTAAAGATATGAGTAACTACAGTTGGAAGTTTTTAAAATATAAAAAACACTTACTGTGTTGCCAAATTGTGCAAAAAATAGGGCCTTGAATGGAGAGAAAGCTTGATGAAAAAAAAAATAATTAAAATATCTTTAAATTAACAAATACTATATTACCCATTTAAGGCTACTTTGACTGCCACACACACATCAACTTAATCTCCATTTCAATGAAATTTTTGTGAGGCTGAATACACTGGACCTCTGAGAATCCACAAAAATCTAAGATAAACCAGTTCCTTCCATGCTGACACCACAATAAGGACTCTTGATCTCCTGCCATTACCATCAGAGTACTCTGAGCATTCCCGACAGCAACTTGCAACAACTCTCAACTCGGGCAAATTGGGAACTTTCACATCAATGGGTAACTAAATCCAAACTTCTCTCTGGTTTAATCTGAGATATAAAAAAAAAAAAATCAAGAATAGTCTTTACTAGTTATATTTTTTTAATTATTAACTTTTCAGCAAGCTATCTATTCCAGCCTCCATTCTGTTGCATTGTTTGGCAACACTGTACATTTTGTTATATTTCAAATTCTTCGTGCTGAAGCACAATATATCTTTCTTGGTGTGTTTTATATTGTCTCTTTATACAAACGGAATATTTCCGAAATTTAAAACAATGTGTAACTGTGTAGTGTAAAAGGAAAAGAAGAAATGCAAAGAAGTGTGTTCCTATCTAGGCCTAACTATCCTTTCAGGTTAGTTTCCTTTCTAGCACTTACTTTATATTACTGTACAGTGTTTCTAAACTGTCTTATTATACATTTCCAAGCGATTTGTAGAACCATGAAATTATGTACTTCAATTTAACACAGGAGAAGTGGGCATATTTGTTATAAGTTTTATTTTAATTGTAAAAAGGCATAAGACAGGTTAATATAAACACATAAAAGTTTCAAACACAATATGGCTTTTACAATGAAAATAACACAGTTCACACGTTTACTGTTTTGTTCTGTTTATGTGAATCTAGCCACTTTTCCTGTAATTTCTTCAAATATAATACAATTACCTCCATAAAGATAAGAGGTTTTCCTTAAAGGGCTATATCATAAGGCAGTGAAAAATGTGCTATGAACAAGATTAAATTAAAATTCAATTTATTCCTAAAATAGAATTTTACTTTTATATATTACCACATCATTAGCTTTTCATGCCAGTTTTTGCATTATCTTGGATATATGTAGTACATTCTGATATGTACCCATGTGTTGAAACTTTGATACATATGATTAGTTTTAGTGAAAATTTTTATTTATATAAACAAAGTTAAATAACCTAAATAAGAAGGATAGAACACCCAAACCTATCACCTGCAAATTTCAATTTGCGTAACAATCAATCAATATAGCAGAATATCTAGTCAACCATGCAAATAAACCTGCAAAGCTCTTGTGAGACCCTTATTAATTCAACAATCAAACAAACTTTATTGACTTTCCAATTGATGGAACCATCAAGACACCTTTACCTGTGAAATTGATACAATCTTTTATAAAGTCTTTGTAAAACATCAATCTAGTTGAATAAACAAGAGATATGTCAAAGGAGAAATATTTACCAAGCTATCAGTTTCTATTGTAGATTGTTAATATCATCAATCTGGATTAACCAATGACTTCAGTATAGCTAAAATAAAGCATTCATGAGTGAATGAAATATTTACCATAATTTACCACACTTAATTTTGTCCAAAACTCCCGAAATTGGTATAAAATTATGATAAATAATTAGGTGTGTGCAAAACCTAATTTTTCGATCCAAAATCAAATTGAATTTATAAAATATTCTCAAAACCAAATAAAAGTTAAAGTAGTTTTTATCGTAACCAATAAAAGTTAAAGTAGTTTTTATTGGTTTTTTGAAAAATTAATTATTCTGCATATATTTATATAACTTTAAGACACTAATTAATCAATCGTTTCAACATCATGTTATTTAATAACGTTTGATGTTTCCATTATGAACATGTATATTTTAGCCGAGTAATATTACAGAAGCTTATTTTCCCCTCCATAAATTTGCACACTCCTAAAAATAATAATGAAAAAGAGCAACAATGTTTACAATAAGATTATAATAAACTTTATTCTTAGTTAAATAACTGATTAAAATTTATCCAAGATTGTACCAGCTTAACTGCAGAGCCCACCTCACAGCAAATTAACCAGAAATCACATCAAAGTGCAGTTTACAACATTATTCACTCTACAAAAGAGTGGAGATCAGTGGGTTAGTTTATCACATAAAAATAATTATTTTTAACTTTTTTTTTTACATGGTAAAATTGTTTCACTGGACTCAACTGCATCGTTTGCTAACAAAGCTGAGAGAAAACCACATTGCAATGTGACGCCTGGTTTGAACTATATTACTTACCTAAGTTACATGTTATTTGTGAGGTGAGACAGGCTCTCAAGGAAAAGAATCCACTTACGCACCTAACATTGTCAGAACCTATGACATGTTGCTTTATATATCTTTTGTTAATTTATGCTCAAACTTGTTATTCATTGCAGTAGGTTTATTTATGCACACATATTTTTACCAGGCTTATTTTTTACAAGACACAAGAAATAGTTTTAATACATTTGGCTTATTATTTTGTCTCATAATTATCAATATGTATAATGTGAATGCACCTTCTAATAAAAACAAACATTCCTTTTTTGAAATATTTGAAAACAAAATATGATAACATTCAACTTATATCTAACTAATAGCATGTTTAAATGAGCTAGTATTTTTTATTCAAAGTAAACTTGCTATTTTCAAATATTCATAAATATTAACAGCATAGAACCAAATTTTTATATAATGAGTATTTATGTACAGGAATAACTCCTAAGCAAATGAATAACAATCAACATGTTCAAATGATTTAATATACAATAGTCTACATATGTTGTTGGCTAAATGAAGATTTAACTAATTTAGATCCTAAAGAATATGCACAAGTAGAGGGAAACAAGGTTGTGTGTGATTCTATTGTTATATCTTTGAATATCACTAACTTATCACTTAGTCAGACTTTCCGTTTGGCCCTCGCAAGTTAAGTAATCAAATAGTTACCAACATCAGAAAATAAGGATAATTATATTACATTAATTCTAATAGAAACAAAAATAATTTTTTAAGGTTAATAAATTGACCATTTATTTGCTTCATCATCTATATATCAACTAACCTAAATCTACATCAAGGATGGATTACTTAAATTATTAACATACAGTACAGTCGAGTGACACAGCTCATCTTTTCATAGGTTTTAGTTGGTTTTTTACCTTTGACATTTTAACTTCTTGGTTCTTTAGAAAAAAAACCAACACCATTCGTTAATTTGTTTCTTACATGGAAGAGTTCACAACTTGACAACCAACATTTCTTGTGTTCATACTGTTGTTGGCGTTTTCAATGTACTTCACTTGTTTAAACTCATTGTTGCAATTTCAAACATGGGATATGTAACAAAGCTGGACCGGACAGTAGGACTAAAACCACTTGTTATTTATAAGCCATCACAACATGAATAGCAAAACTTTGATGAACTAATATTTTAAAACATAGAAATTAAAGAAAATCATGTTAGTATTTAATTAATGAGTAACAAGATAAAAGGTGCCACTGAATTTTTGGGATGACTTTCTTTCACGAATGTCAATTTTGGTTATTACTACTGTGATTTTATTTTGTCACACTCTCACCCACTTTCCTGGTTTAAATTCACGAGCCCTTACCAATAACGCTTCTCGATTCATTCTTGAACATAGCAATCTCTTCATTTGTCTAAGGAAAACAATAATAATTCTCTGACAAATTTTATGATTAAGTTTATATCATTAATAACTGCTTAAAACATATGAAAGTTATTATATTTTACAGTGGCTATTAATGGTGATCTATTTGCTGATAATGAAATCTGTTCTGTTCATTTGCAGCTACAGATCATTTACAGAATGAAGGGTTCAAGTACATTTTGAGCCACACTTATTCAACACACTTTATTTTTGAGCTCAATTATACAATATAATACTTAGAACTGTATAGAATAAATATATGTGCATCACATTGGAAGAAAAATCGAAAGTTACATTTAAAACGACAATTACTCGCCTTGAAGAACACTAACTTCACACACAGGGCCTACTTACTAGACTAAAAACTACCAAACATTTCTTACCAAATAAATTCCATTATTGTAAATCACTTTAACCAACTAACATTTTTCACTAAAACATTTCTATCTAGCTTTTCAGAATTTGCTTTGAGCAAAATAAATTCAAATTTTGTTTATAAGCCAATATTCAATTATTTTACAAAATTAAATGTGACAAAAATATAATTTTGACATGTAACACAATTTCAAAACTAGTAGAAGTATTAATAAATCAATCAATATTTCACATAACATAGTAATACAAATAACAATGATTATACATTCAAAAGAATTTAATTTTGTGTTCATGCTTAGGGAACCAGTATTGTATGATAGTAAAAATATATATAATAACTATAACACTATAAACTACAAGTGATAGTAGATAGTGACAGCTTAGTATAGAGATTTTCCATTGGCATTGAAAAACAAAATTTCACAATTTGTGATTTACAAATTCCATCATCCTATACCAAATTTGCAATAACTAATTAAATGTATATAATTCGTAGCTATGAATGTTCTTAATTGTATATAATGCAGATCATAGTTCAGAATATGTACTTTTGTATCCTTTACCTGAAATATTTATTCATATTTTCTTTGAATGCTCCTTGAATACTCATATTTGAGTAAAAACGGAGGAGTACACTGAACGCCTCACTAGACATGAAACAAGTTTCAGAACACCACCATCACTTCCAGCCATACCTACATGAAGTGAACTTTACCAGGTAGGTAGGTGGCAGGACTAAGCTCAGCGTATCTTGGGCGCAGATCTGTCATTGACCGTACCCGTCCTCCGCAGCGTGGTCCCCCTCTTAATCTGGTCCATGAGTGACTCATGGCAAATGGTTGGATCAGGCAGGGTACGGCTGTTGATCCATTGGCGCACTCTGGTGGCCTGTGTTGCTGACTCTGCTGGTGTTGTAGTGCCAATTTGGTATTGAGGGCCTGCAGGAACCCTTGCCCTGGCCCTGCCACCCCGCGCTGCAGAAGCCTACCTCCAAGCGGACCTGGGTTCAAGTCTTCCGAGTGTCGGCGGGAATTACGCGGGGAGAGGTTTGGGGCAAGCTTGGCGCTGAGCACCGCAATAAGGCTGGAGTAGCCTCTGAGCCACGCCGGTCTGCACTCTGGGACCTCACGCTGCCATTGCGTCGCAAGGAATTGGGGCTAGCAGGTGTGTGCTTCAGCTCTGTGAGAGTGCGGACAGTGTCAGCGACACTTATTCCTGAGGAGGTCCTCCTGTTGTCCTCAGGAGGCCGTGGAGAGCTGGGCACACCTGCAGCGGTGGTGTCCAATAAGAAAGCTGGCGGTGATGGGGGCAAGTTTTCCAGGCTGTTGGAGGGAGACTGTTGTGCCTGCTGACGCAGAGTGATGGCCGGGCCGACAGAGCTAGAGATGGAAGCAGTGCGTCTGATCGGGGGTGGAGGTTTCTGACACTGAACAGAACCTCGACGAAGCAGTGTGCTACGCATTGTACCTCCAGTGTAGCCTGTTGACAAAACTAAGCAGGTGTTACTAGAGTACAGTAAGCAAAATAATGAATTGAAAATTAAATATTGTATAAGTTTTATTTATCAACATTTGGTATAAAATCAAATTTAGTTTGAACAAAAATAAATACGTATAGACAGTACAAGTTTATATTGTCTTAATATAATAAACCTTTTGTCATATTCAAGTGCTTATTTGTATTGATTATAAATTTAAAAAATCATTTTAAGGATTGTAAAATAAATTAAGAGATAGGGAATGAATGTTAAAGAGAAAAGGTGATGTGTATTGTTAATTATTATTATTATTATTATTTATCATTATCACCGCGTCTTACTACCCGTTTCGGGTTTATACACACTTACGCTAATGTGTAATGGTAGGGTGATGTGTGAGATGAAATGGAGGACCTACAGCTTAACGTGGAATCCGAACCACGGTGGAGGCCTGGCATTCCCCACATCCACAAGATGTCTTGTCAGAGGTGAAGGAAGGGTTTGGTAATCAGATAAATTTGTGCCGGGACCGAGGATTGAACCCCGGACCCCAGCACAGAAGTCTGACACCTTACCCTAGACTGCCAGGTCACCTTTGTATTTGTTAATGTAAAAGTATAGGGGCACAAGAAAAAAGAGCAGTTTTTTTTATCCAAACATTTTTTTCTTTGGTCAAAAGAAATAAAATATATCTCCAGTAGAAACAGGGTTTAATTTCCTTCAAATGGTGACCTCCAAAGTTATTGAGTATCTGTCAAGGGTGTCCTGTAATTTAATGACTAGTTTTTCTCTTTGTTTAAAAAGTTTCTCGTCTAATGCCGCTATGCTCATGGTAGATATTAAACCACTGTTGATACCTACATGTGAAGAGAATTAAACTCTTATGTTTCTACTGGAGATTTTTTTTTTTTCCAAAATAAATAAAATAAGTTGTAGAAACTGCAAAAATACTGACCTTTGCTCGTGTCCCCTACATTCCTCCCTTGAGGTGTTAAAATATCCCAGAGTTGTTATGCAATGTTATTGTCAAGAGTTCATGTTTTGCGGAGGGTGCTACATTTTGTATTGACATGAACTCATTACATGTGGGGAAATCATCAAGCTATAATTGAAATCACTTATGTTTTTATTTTTTAACGAAGCATTTCAGCAATGTTGCTGTATAGAACAGAGTGAATATTCGATCCGATATCACGTGTGCTGCTGCTATTTCACTACTTAGGGAAATGGGATGATTAAAATGTGATTGGATCAAGATTGATCCAATCTATTGACTTATATGGAATAATTCCAGTCCCGACTTAAGATTTGGTGATTACTATGCGGGTGTCCCCATCACTTTCCAACGGGTTATTTTTGAAAACTTGGTGTTCAGAATATTCGAGTGATGGGATGCATTTGTCTCTTGTTTCTTCCCTTGTACGTTGGGAAGATTTTGCCTGGGTAGCCGAAAGAGTGGTACAAAAGGATATTTGTTACAAGGATATTTACTGCAATACAGTGTAAATTAAATACATTTTTAATCTTATTATACCCGCCTTGGTAGCGTAGTTGGCTAACGTGCTAGTTGTGTTGAGCTCGACTGCTGAGGACGGTGAGATCAAGGTTCGAATCTTGGTCGGGTGAACTGGGGGTGGTTTTTCCTAAATGGTTTTCCACTCTTCCTCCACGCAAATGCGGGTTCACTTCCTATAATTCAACCTTCCCAATTCCTAATCCATTAGCGTAATTAGTACTTAAAGCGTATAACCCGAACGGGTAGTAAGATGTGGTGCTAAATAATAATAATAAATAAATATTATTATGTTGGATTAGATCTGATTATCTTTATTAGTTGATCAAAAGGGTTGTGTGAAATATTTTTAGTCATTAAAGTTGGACAAACATTATTTAAGCATGCAAACAACATGTTAAACAAAAATTCAATGCAAAATTAAAACAACTTTGTAATAAATATAAAGTTTTAATCACACCGTCAATGGATTTTATACATCATTGTATTTTTTAAACAAAGACGTTCAAAAAATCAGTTTTTAGAAAAAACTATTGTCTATATTTCATCTTATAGGGATACTTTATGTATATACCCTGATTTTTTCAGTCATGCTGTTTCACTTGGTAAATTATTATTATTTAATATATTAGATAAAAATATTTTATTGATATGATTTAAAATAATATATTATATATATTAGAGATAGCACGATACAAGTTTTTCTCGATTCTGATTCTTGAACATTTCCCTTTTTTATTATTTTTCCAAGCATTATTGTATAGAAAATCCAACGTGCCTGATACCCTACTCCCCCCTAAATGTGAAACTTGGACTCGTTCATTACAACACATGTCGTTTGAAACTTTAATCTCACAATCTTTTGGATATTTATTTACTAAACACACTAAAATTCTTCAAAACTGAAAATCAAAACCGAGAATTCAAATAATCTCAAAATTAATACAATTGTGGATTTATAATAGCATCGAAATATAAAAGTGTGTGTAAATATGTGTTAGTGTTTTTACTTTGATTTGTGCTCTACTATTTCCTTAATATTATATCATTTTATTCATTAAATTAAGTTAATTGCCTGGGATTGTGTTGTGTCTTCCTATTATGATGTTGAGGCTGAATCACCAATAAACAGGGTTAGTTAGAGTTCTAAAGCCAATTTCAATTGAAGATTTAAAAAATAAAAATATTTTTAATGATTTGAATATCATTCAGATATTTTAGGGTTCAAGCAGACCATACCTGGTTTCCTTTAATTGTTTCTCTCTCTCTTTCTGGTATCTTCCCAAAATGTACTTAAAATAATAAATTAACAAAATCAGAACTGAGGGTAACCATTTACACATGTTTTTTAAGATTCATATTTTCAAAATTTGATCCATCTCTAAAAATACAATAATAAAATGGTAATCAAATAAACAACTATTAAAAATGTTACATAAAACTACCTTTTTTAAAAGGTTTATTACTAAGGTGGTATCTTTTACTTCAGATATTCTAGTAAACTAGAGATAAGTTCAGGCAGGGAAACTTTTTACTAAACCATCACTCAAAATTAATAGATATATCATTCAATTAGAAACATTACTTGCAATATTTCTTCTTTAATGAAAATGTTACAATGTTACATACAAGCTTGAAAAAGAATTTAAATGTGTGAATACAATGGGAGTTGTTGAATTGCTATACACGTGTACTCAAATTATAATATAAGCACGTCTCTTTGTAATAATATAATTTTCATCTTAAATTTTGAGCAGTGCTTCAGTTACTCAATGTTATGATGGTTATTTACCTGTGGCAGATACAGGGCGCCTGCGTGTGCCGTTCATCAGTAGGGCTGAGTCCCCAGAGCGAGGCAGCGTGCAATACTTGCTAGCCGAGGCCAAACTATACACACTCAACGACACGTCTAGAGAAACACACCGAGCAGGGAGGGAAACAGAGAGAACCAAAACTAAAATACACAACACTAAAAAAAAGCGCACACCTAAAGGAAACTATAAATACAGAGTTACAAGATGAAGCATTGGGAGTGAAAAGAAGAAACTAGCATGGATAGGAATTTCAAGTTATAGGGCATTCACAGTAGTAAAGGTGGTATCTGACAACTAGGAAAAGTTACCCTGTATTAATTTGCCAAATTATATAATCTGCAAGACCATATGTAATTTTTTAATACTTTTGGCAGTCGAAACATTAAAAAAAAGAGTTTTGAATGACTGTTTTGACACTATTAAAAGACAAACTCATGAAAATAATCATTTGGATGTTTCATTTTTTGTGGAAGTGGCTCTAAAAACAAAAACCCTAATAGTTTTATTTAATATATTTTGTTCTTTCAAAAAGTAGAAAAATTCTAATCATACCATAATCCTTAGTCAATGTTGGCAATAAAGATTTTCTGCAAGCTGTTGGATACCACCCTTCTAACTGAAGATGCTATATGGTTATAATATTTATGAAATAAAATGCATTAAGCAAGTTATAGTTTGTCATAAAATAAACATGATGGAATTGTAGAATGAAACAAAAATAAAATGAAAAAAGCTTCTTCAATATCTCAACGCCACATGTCATCTTCCTCAGTATATTTGAACCAACTACTTCCTGAGGGAGGTGTCATGTGCCATCGAAATATTGAGGTAGTGTGTTTTTACTTTGTTTGTGCTTCTTTACTTATAATTCTAACATTTTTAAATTCATTATAAGAAAATATTAAAGAAGAGAGAATTCACCAGCAAACAAGTTACTTGTCAAATTATAGCAAGATTGGGGTATAGGATAATAAGACATGCAAGCTTCTCAGAAAGATTACAGAATAAGACTAAATAAATATCCAGAACGCCGAAAAATTGGAAAAAAACTATCACTATGATGTTTTGTATGAAAACAGTGTGGGAACACTGAATTAATGTAATGTACCAAAGCACTTTAGGTAAAATCTCTTTTTACTTTATGAGGTAACTATGCTATATTTGGAAGAAGGTACTGGAAAGATTGATAGACATATATAAAAGGAACCAAACGCATATGGCTTTTACAATAAAAAGAAGAACCCAGTTCACACTTTACACTTTTGCCACTGGAGAAAGAGGTAACGACTGCCTCTTGCGATAACTCCAGCTCAATACCCTGACCTAGGTTTCATTTTATTGGAAATCATCAGGAGGGAGTGTGAAACATGCAATGCAACTTACTAATAAGAGGGAATCAAAAAACACTGGTATGAAAAGGAAATTGATAAAGAAAGTGATGGGGAAGGAAGTCAACATGAAAGGATAATTAGGTTAATAAGAAACAAAGTTTGCAAACATTGTCAACAATGCAAGTCAGTCTTATTCTATTGTTCACAAAAAGCATATCAGTCCCTGATTTTTTCATTTTCTTCTAGTTAGTCATTTCTTGAACAACTGGAAAAAAAACCTTTTTTGAGCTGATAGTAATATTAAACATGAATACAGTATTATGTGGTGCGATAATAATAATAATAATAATCATAATCATAATCTGTTTCCAGCTTGTGATTTTAGTAAAATGCCTCCATCTCCCTCTTACCCTTTCACCATTCCTCCTTTAATTGCTTGCATTCTTCGCCTCTTAATTGCACACTTTCTGTTATCTGGTCCTCCGACCTATTTCTTGGCCTCTCTTACAGTCTTTTCCCTACATACTTCATCTCCATCATTATCTTATCTTTTCCATCCTTGTTACATGCCCATTTCATCTCAGTCTTGCTTCCTCTACTATCTCATGTACTCAGTCCACTTCCATTCTTTTCCGGATAACTACATTCCTTGTCCTGTTTTACCTCGTGACAACTAACACGCTTCTCACAAACTTAAATCCTAATCCTGCACTACTCTAGTCTCCCTTACATTCAATGTCCACGTTTCTACTGCATGTGTGACTTTGGGTACAAAATATGCCCTCTATAGTACTTCCTTACACATATTCTCCATAGCAGATCTCTTACATACACACCTGTAGAACAACTCACCCTAATGTCCGCTAATTAGCCCCTCTATTCCCACCTTTTGCCTCAATCATGCTTCCGAAATGTTACATTCTTTACTTCTCTCATCTCTACTCCATCCAACTTTAGAGCTTAACGTTCTTATAATTATTACCCCACGATTGGGTGGCAATTATGAAGATCTGGTTATTTGATGAGATAATTGGTATTTATAGCCCCGTGATCGAGTGCCAATTATGATGTTTCAGTATTTATATACTAATGATGCCCTGTGATTGGTAGCCAATTATAACCCCACGATTGGGCGGCAATTATGAAGATCTGGTTATTTGATGAGATAATTGGTATTTATAGCCTGTGATCGAGTGCCAATTATGATGTTTCAGTATTTATATACTAATGATGCCCTGTGATTGGTAGCCAATTATAACCCCACGATTGGGCGGCAATTATGAAGATCTGGTTATTTGATGAGATAATTGGTATTTATAGCCCTGTGATCGAGTGCCAATTATGATGTTTCAGTATTTATATACTAATGATGCCCTGTGATTGGTAGCCAATTATAACCCCACGATTGGGTGGCAATTATGAAGATCAGGTTATTTGATGAAATAATTGGTATTTATATATTAATGATGCCCCACAATGGGCGCTAATTAAGATGATACGGTTGCGCGTTGGGTGCCAATTAAAATAATGTTCTTGGTATTTATAGCCCCATGATTGAGTGCCAATTAAAATTATATTTCTTACACTTATGAAATAATTAAGACATTTAAATCTGCACACAATTTATTTCAATCATTGCACCCTTGGTGCTGAAGATTTGATGGCACTGATAATTACTGACTTTGATATATTACCGAGTTCTCTATTTTATTACAAAGTTCTTGTGTACTGCTGTCCACTGTAATGGATTCATGCGCACAAGCGGCTTATATATGACCTACCCCTTGCCACCAGTGTCAAAATCAACTTATAGAAATAGGCCTGGCTACAGGTGTTGTGAAGACTAGCTTTCTATTGGGTAGAGGGAGCTAGCGTCACTTGCTTTTTTGGTAAACACTAAGGAGTTGATTTTTGGTAGAAAAAATAAGATTTATGGTGTAATCTATTGGCATTAATTCTGAAAAACGCATGATTCTCCATGGATGAAGTCTTAAAAGATTATTTTATACACAGTTTATTGAAGAAAAATACCTTCATCCACGACTTTTAAAATATATGAGAGGGGCCCAAAACGGTATCATTACAAGCTTTACTTATCCTCTTGCTTGTCATTAAAACAATAACTTCACACTTTTCCATGCTAAATTTCTTTACAAACTAGTTCACTTCCTCATTCCATTCCTGTAGTTCTTTCTTCTCCCCCGATACCGTCAAGTTATCAACAAACAACATAGCTTTCATTCATTCCACCCTGAGTTTCTTTGCCTCTTTATTAATACAGACCATGTCAGATTAGAATATAGAATTAAGAGACTATAAATATAGCTATTTAGATCTACAAGCCATGCAAGGGATACAAACAATATGAAATATACAACAACTAATGAAGCAAACAGTCAACCAAATATCTCACCTTCGGCATGAGTTGAATCATCCACTGGGATGGTAGTCTGACTACTGTAGCCACTAGAAGACTCTAATGAACTCTCACTAGTACTGCCATCTTTCTCGCCACCTTCAGTCTGATCATCACAACATAAACATGTTAACTTTACCAAAGGGCTGGCCTCTAAAGCTTTTGAAATGTGTAAGAGAAAATATAATTAAAAAAATAATTATGGTTTAAATTAGGAGGTATAGCCAGCACACACACTTACCTTGATGATTCTGGAGTAGAAATTGTTTAGATAAAACACTAAAAAAACACACAATTTTAAGGACAAGCTTTCACTGTTACAGACAGCTTCATCAGGTCAAGAGAGTAGACTGATGCTCTTAGTTATTATTATTATTAGCACCGCGTATTACTACCCGTTCGGGTTATACGCACTTACGCTAATGTGTAATGATAGGGTGATTGTGAGATGAAATGAAGGACCTACAGTTTAACGTGGAATCCGAACCACAGTGGAGGCCTGGCATTTGCTCTTAGTTGAACTGCAAGGTTGATTGTTTCGTTATGTTTGCAGTTCAACTACTACTACTCTTGACCTGATGAAGCTGTTTGTGACAGTGAAAGCTTGTCCTTAAAAATGTGTTTGTGTCTTTTTTAGTGTTCTATCTAAACAATTTCTACTTCAGTATGACCAAGGTAAGTGTGCTGGCTACGCCTCTTTATCTAAACCATTACTGAAAACTAACAACTTCTCATTACTATAAACACACACTAAGCTGTTTACATGTAAATCAAAAACTTACAATAAATAATCTACTTATAGTTTAGTTTAATGAGAGTTTAAGTTTAGAGGGAAAGGACTGGAAGGGAGACCAAGGAACAGAGTGTTCAAGTGAGAGGAGAAGAATGGATAAGAGTACAAAGTGAACCAACCACAGATTAGAAACAGTTAATGATAATGATGATGAACACATCCAGTCCTTTGGCCCTAATCCTCGCATAAATCCAACCCCTTGGCTCCAATCACCTCACACATTCAGTCCTCAGGGTGGATTCTAAGAGACACACAAATACAATCCTCAGGGTGGACTCGAAGACAATTTTAGATATTAGGGGAACAAAGTTTTAATGCTCATTTACCTTCTCATGATTGTCTGGAGTGGCGTTGGTTAGCTCTGGTGGTGGAGGAGGAAGGCTCATCTCTTGGGCCTTACTGGCAGCAAGGCTCGCCAACTCATGCATATTTACGTACATAGGCTGCTGAGGAGCATCTGATGAAATCACAACTGCTGCAAGGTCAACATTTAACATTATAACTATGGATATTTTACATAGTTTTTGTTCACTGAATGGAAGATTTTTTTATAAATAATTTATATCATGAGAGTATTTGTGAATCTGGTAATCAGAGCCAAAACAGCTCGGTTATCACGTGAAGGTCTATTTTTAGGCGTAAAATTATAATTATGGATGGCGAGGCATCGCAACAAAAACGTAAGCTGCCCATTGTGTTAACCAATTCTTTTGTTTGGTTCTTTTGAAATTTTACGCTCGGTAAGGATTTTTTTCTTCAATCTATGCATTTATTATAGTGAGATTTTTTACATTATTTAATGACAAAGTGATTAAGTACTAGTTAAATATTAAAAGAGATGGAGCTAAGTAGCTCAGTGTTTCAGCCAATGGCACGTGGGCTCAGATAATGTTACAGAGAAGTCATAAGATTTTTAGCTCATCTCCAGTTATGAAACAAGTCAAATCAAATTTAATATTAGAGACAATAACAAAAGATTTTTTGATTTAAGAGATGAATAATTTGTGAAAAAAAAAAAACACTCTTGGTATATCTTAATACAGGAAGCTAACTAAAGCTGAATTTCTTAAAACCAAAAAGTCTTGAAAAGGCCTAACAATCTTTCAGCGCAAGCAAGGTATTTTAACATACCACCCCCTTTTTTTTTACATAACACAATTGAATATGATTGATGGCTTTACTTTCCCTCTGAAGTAAGTTATGATACATTTTTATCGTTCAAGAAAAATCAGTCAACCCTGTTTGGTTTTAAATCTATGAATACCTAGCATAGGACCTGGTATCAAGGGTTTTATTTGACACTTATAAAAGTTATTAAAACTACTATATTCAGGCATAAAGTCAGGTAATTTAGAACTGCCCCTTTTATAAATAATATAAATATCTATAAGACATAACAATAAAACTATAATGTTATCTATATTGGCCACAAATAATATGTTTTT
>JBCFYV010005672.1:0-13939 GCA_039000515.1 Timema cristinae | reverse complement strand
TTTATGCTCTCATATAATAATAATTCAATAAATTTGAAAATGTCATAATCCTGTGACGTCAATGTCTAAAATACAGGTTCTCTCCTTTATAGAGTTTATCCAAATAAAAAAAAACTGGCAAGTAGTGATGGTTAATAATAATTCATTAAATTTGAAGACGTAAAACATGACGACGGGTTATGCTCACATAAAATAATAATAATTCAATAAATTTGAAAATGTCATAATCCTGTGACGTCAATGTCTAAAATACAGGTTTTCCAAATAAAAAAACCATGGCAAGTAGTGATGGTTAATGCTCACACAAAATAATAATTCATTAAATTTGAAGACGTCTTAATCCTGTGACGTCAATGTGACGGTGACGTCACTAGGATACCAATATTTTAGTTAGACCATAGCCTCATACGGCATTATTACAGTTGATGGCTCAGAGCGGGTCTATACCTGACATACGTCATTGAAACGTCACTTACATACTCTCATACGTCAAATTTTGAATAATTACCGACTGATTATAATCGCCCTGTTACTACTCTCGTGCCGAAGTACAAATCGTTGCAAGTCCTTGTCTGTGCGTTTCATCGCGTTAAAAGTACACTCCCACATCTCTACGACCGCGTAGCCGGCGTACTTAAACTTTTCCACGCAGGCCATGGTTGCTTCATAGCGCGTCTGCATGGTCTCGTGGCGGCTGTTTTTGATAGGGGTTGTCCTGTCCGGATAACAGAGCGAACACCCGTGCCAATAACAGCCCAGAACTGGAAGACGGTGGTGGTATCTCCAGCTTTAACAAAGCCGTCTACACGTCGCCCTAACACGTATTCCTCGCGGCCGTTACCCGCATGAAGGATAGAGACACCGCGTTGATGGGCCTCCCTGCAGAGCCATTGTACTGCGACGTGCGACTGTTGGTCCGCGCACCGGTAGCCACCGTTAGGGACAATACCGACGTGTATTCTCCTTAAGATGGCTTCGGCGGTAAACCAACATGGCCGCTCCAGCGATAGTACATGCCTCTCTGAAAGGATCCACCTTTGCTTTCTCCACGAGCATGTCTCGAAATTTAGGCAGGCCTTCCGCAGGATCTCTACTTTTTTCACGCAATACAGTTCTAGCTCGCGGTTAAAATCAAAGACGTAATTTTCTTTGACCAACGCGTCATACCACTTTTCAAAGCGCTCCTTTCCCTCGACAGACATCTCGCCGACGCCGTAGTCTTCCTTTGGCGGCAAGGGACCCCTATACCCCGCGTTTTCTTTTTTGTTGAAAAAATGGGGGAAATGTCCCTTGGCCAAAGACTCGTCCAAGCCGAACGTTTTGGGCATCTTGGACAACGGCATGGGGAGAAAGTTCAGCGAGTCAATAAAATGGAGCGGGCCGTAACGTATGGACATGATTTTCCCACCGTTCATGATTAGCTCTGGAGTCCATTTTTTCACCTCTATCATATATTTTAAAATGAAATTCCCATCATAGGATTTTGCATTATGGGCTAGGAGGGTGATGTCTTTAAATTTTGATGCTTTAATTTGCTCTATAAAACCGAAAAATTGGGCCATTTGTTGCATCACCCTTGAATATGCGAGTCCTATCGCCCCCGCGATCGGTGCAATGATTGTCATTTGCATCTATATGAAGGCAAGCTTTGCAACACGTCTGAACGACACAAAAGTTAGGTTCGTGCAGGTACGTGTTGACCGCACCTTGAAGAGGCGTTTCTTGTCTGCATTCAAAATCGTAAAATACAAACATGAAATTACTCTTTTCCAGTGACGGCTTGGCTGGGGCTTTTTTTCATATAATAGAAATGCCCAAAAGGGCGATGGGTCTCGCATACTCTACAAAAAGTCTCATAACACCTGTGTGAAAATCCTGCTCTTTCCAAACTGAAAAATTGCCCACATACCTCGCAAACCTTTTTGACGTCAAAGACCGACATGTGACCTCTGCAAAAACCGGACGTTTATGGTTATCAAAACATGACTGGTTTGTAAGCCGACGCCCGCAATCTTTACAGGTCACAGATCAGTCTCCGCTACAAGCCGGTTTAGCGTAGCACCTTTTTGCACGCGGATTCGCATTTGTGCTTGTTCTTATTACTGAATGGCACACGGCACTCGCGGCAAAAGTACGAGCACTTAAACGCGGCTGTCAAGGATGTTATGACATCAAAATTGTTTGCTTGTCGTCGTGAAAATACAAATCAAGGTAGCCCTTAAAGGAATGTTCGGAGGGATTAAGCCCTCAAATAGGACCTATCTCCCCCGACGTTCCCTGAACACCGTAATTTTGTATTCGGTGAGGTATGTTTGAAATTGTTTCAGTTCGGTGAGCTCACCACCTTTCAAAAGATTCACACGGGCCTCACGGCATAGTTCCTCTGCTTTGAGTTTTTGAATATTACGGCCCATTTTGATTTGTCTAAAGGTGTTCACGTCCATGCATCCGGTTCTCTTTTAACATCACATATAGCCTTGGCGACAACCAACCCGCGGGCAAGGCAAAGTGTATCGCCATTTTGAATCGTAATTGTTCCTTTATTATTACGGCTATATGTGCTAGCGGGAGCGAGTTTATCACATTTATGATTACCCTCCCCGCGCGGCTCTTTAAAGTTGTGTAACTTGATAAACAGGGGGGATGAAGTGAGGAACAAAGCATTGCTTTGAACACTCGTTCTACATTAGAGAGCACAGCCTGCGCGTCAAGCTGATCTACACGTCTAAAGGAAACGAACACGGGTCTTGACGAGGAGTCTGTGTTGACTGTGTTGTGTGGTAGGTTAGGTAGTGTAGGGTAGGTTAGGTAGTGTAGGGTAGGTTAGGTTGGGTAGGTAGGTAGTTTAGGGTAGGTTAGGTAGGGTAGGTAGTGTAGGGTTAGGTAGGGGTAGGTTAGGGGTAGTGTAGGGGGAGGGTAGGGGGGGGTAAGGTAAGGTAGGGGTAAGGTAAGGTAAGGTAGGGGTAAGGTAAGGTAAGGTAGGGGTAAGGTAAGGTAGGGGTAAGGTTTGGTTGGGTTAGGGCAGGTTCAGGTTGGGTTAGGGGAGGGTAGGTTAGGTTAGGGGGAGGGTTGGTTAGGGCGGGCGGGCAGGCAGGTGGGCGGGGTAGGCAGGCAGGCAGGTAAGTAGGTAAGTAGGCAGGTAGGTAGGTAGGTTGGTTAGGTAGGTAGGTAGGTAGGTTATGCTGTTACAATATATCTGCACACATTTTCACGCCTGTTTGTAGGTTGCTGTGATAGATTTATCACCCCAAAATAACCTTTGCACCCTTACTTTCTTATACATAATCATAGTTTTCATATCAGCATAATGGGTGACAAAACTGGTTTAGAATTATTAATGTTTTAGAGTCCCTTAGACCTTTACTAATTATTAGAATCTTTGTTAATGAAAGATATGATTACGTATTTATAATGAATATTAGGTTATGCATTTCAGATTCCTTTTACAAGGAAAAGTTGAACCTATCTATTTAACTCTGACATGTTGACTTCTACTCTTATTTAACTAAATATTCTCACCTTCCCGAAAATCTTCTTTAATAATTTTTTATTGTTGGTTTGCACAATAATGCCCGGTGGGTTCGGTGAAAACATGAGTTTATATATTATTAAAAATATATATTTTTTTGGGTGTCATATCTGCTCAATATGCATACCCCCCAACCCCCATTATTTTTTGTTGTTTAATTTTGTATGCCTGCCTTAGTCCTGGAGGACGGAAAAAGGGGCTACAGTATAGATATATATAAACACGTACATATATAAACATGTACATACATTGCTATAGTATTATGGGATCACTCGCCATTGTTGGGCGTCATTTATAACACTTCTGTTTTAATTAGCTGATAATTGCCCCGTGATCGAGCACTAATTAAAGCGGTACGGTACCTTGATGATATAATTGGTAATTATAGCCCCGTGATCGAGCGCCAATTGTTGAACTATTGAATTAATCACCCCTCGGTGGGCCCCATGTATAACAATCCTGTTACTGCCTCTACGTTGTGCGCCTTTTATAACATTATTAAATTATGTTGATGATAATTGCCTCATGCTTGGGAGATATTTATAACCTTTAAAATAATACACAATTATTAGTTTAGATGTGATTTTATTTTAATATCACTATTGTCTTTATCATAAAATTGATCATGTCGTTAACTATTTCGAGACACGACTGATAATGAATACACGACCGTACATATTGAAGGCTGGAGTGACAGACACAGTCACAGTGAGAGTGCTAGTTTACCAGTCAGAGCTATTGAGCCAGTGCTGATTTATTTCACCACGCCGAGTATATAACTCGCTTCAAAAAGAACATTCTAGAAGAAGGTGTTATAAAAAATTAAAATACAAAAAAAAATTATCTCGGTGGCAGTAGAAGGTCCGAGAGCCAGAAGCTGCCTCAAATTACCTTTTAAAATTTCTATTCGATCTTTTCAGAACAGGATGTTATTATTTATTAAAAACCTTAAATTGTCATATTGACTCAACCACGTGACGCGCTCTGACATCATTGACAATGGCTCTTGCCTTCTTAGAAGAAGAATTGCTTTAAGGGCCATGTAATATATTATAAAGTTCAAATAAAATTAAATACGTTTATAAAAATAGGACGATATTATTGTCAATGCTCTCACATATCCTTTAGGGGCAAGTCAGTAACATTACAATTACCCCCAAAGTGTATCTGAAAGTAGAGACTAGTCGTATACTTTTTGATATGCTTTGCTAAAAAAGGGAAAAACAACATGATCATTTTTCGCATACCCTATATAAAGTTTCACAAATTACAATATTCGCATAAATTCCAATAATTTGGAATATCCTGTATATTATTCGCAAAATTTACAAAATTGAATAAATTATAATAATTTGGAACACCCTGTATAGCATTGAAGTACTTAAATGACAATGCCTGAAGTGGTGATCTCTCACTGTAAGTTTTCATAAAGGTTTTTATACAAAGAAGTTGAAGTTATATAAATCAAACATTAAAATATAAATTTGTTTTGTTTTGTTCTAATTTATAAAATTTTCTTTAATCATTCGTTGCATTTTACTTATTTCCATGATCCTTCAGGGATCCACTTTTGTGATTATTTTTAACACACTTAACAAACACTATTAACTATATATGTTACACATACTCTTAAAAGCCTCATGGCCAAACTTGCTATATGAGCCATCACTTAAAATACATTTACTGAGTAATTAGCTTAAAGACACAAAAGAGAATTTACAAAATAACCCCAATTACTTTAGAAAAATATATAACTACATTGTTTCAGGCAGAAAAAGGATAATAAAAAAACCATCTAAATCACCTTACCAAAATTTTATTTATGAGGATATCTAACCTCAAATAAAATTAAAATACTTGAAATATATAGAAGACCATCTTGGATTATAGAGTACGTTTGAAATCATGTCATACTACATATGAAATATTTAAAATTAATTTCCCCTTTTTGATTGAATAATTAATTTCTCATTAGCGAAAATCTTTAAATGTATCAGTCTCTATAGATTACAACCTTTTGAATGTTGCCTATTTGCCTTAGGCATTTAAAAAAAGTGAAATTATAATAAAAATATGTTATAGTAGCCTAATTAGGCACAACACCCTAATTAGCTCTCATTATCCTTGTTAATACATTAGTATGGCTGTTACATCACGCAATCACAGAATACCCTTTTAAACTTCTTCATAATCTTATCAATATCTTTAAATTTTAATCCAGAATTAACCTTTTGGAATTTATCGCATATTTTTGGGGAAGGCTTAGTTGGGCCCTTTGCTTCGTTTATTGGTACAAATTCTTTTGGCTGTGTTGGCTAGCTCTAGTTTGTGAATACCTGTTTTGATCTTTGGTGGCCCTTGATCCCCAGAAATGAAGTTATTAATCATGGCTTACCGTAGTTAAGCCCATGCCTTAATCAACCTTAATCCTCACTAAATAAACCTTATCCCCTCAACACTGCTAGATCCCCTCGGGACTCCTTAATCTTCATTACGACGGTTGAAAACAGAGTATTTCTTGCCCAAGCTAAGTCTGTCTGCTTGTACCTTAACTCCTAAACCCTTAACCAAAAACCTTAGCTCGGCATTTAAAAAATGCTTTTAAACAAGACTAACTGGCCTCTTCCTTCCACGGTCTTAATTACTGTAATAAGTACTCAAGTGCTATTAAATTCATTTTTCTAGTGTCTCTTAGTTCTTCTCTTAGTTATCAGCCTCACTCTGTGACCCCCGTTTACGTTTTTTATCAATACCTTCTTAAACGTTAAAAAATTTTAAAACAAATTTAAATTTTTAAAAAATGACCCCCCCATATATTTAAAAATTTCCTTACCCTGACTGTCACTATTAAAATTCGTCATTGGTGAAAAATACCTTATTTGATTTCCAAAGATCGTCTACAAATTTAAATCTTTATCTCCAAAATTTTTTCTTAAACTGAAACTTTTAAATTCTTTTTAAAAATTAAAATTTATCTTTTTTTTTAAATTATTATTTATATAATAGTTTACCATTAAAAAATAATCGCCTATTTAGAATGTACTTACTTTAATAATTATCGCGTGCTTTTAGGGTTTCACGCCCCCGGCTGACAAAACTTAAAACCAACCCCTCACCTAACCTTCTCCCTTTTTTAACCTGCATGCTTCTAAGGGTCCATGTCCCCTGAAAGTGACAAAAAGTCCTTAAACTTGTCTTTTTTAGAAAAAACCAAATAAAGAAATTGTTTTACTTTCCGGTTGGAGTTGAACATTAAGGAGGTGGGGTTGCTACCCATTTCTATAAAACCAAAAAAATTTTTTCCCATTTACAGGTTTTTTAAAAGATAAAAATTTTACTAATATACTAGGGCCCCGTCGTCCCCAAAATTCTTGTTAGATTATTATTTTCATTTTATACATTTTTGCCCTACTCTCTTTTCCAATCTTTAAGTTTGCCAAACGGGAAATTACTGTTGAATTTAAATTAAAAAAAAATTTTTATTTTATTTTTCATAACGTTTTTTGTGGTGTCGAATGTCGTCTTCCTTTTCAACAAAAGATGTATTTCAGACTGTTTTTGTTTTGTCGTCGACAAAGTGACCCCTGTTTTAAAGTGCGATGTAGGAATGACAATAGATTTTGGGAATTTGTTGAAACCCTCTCAAATTTTTAGAAAAGAGAGTTAGTTCAACCTTTTAGAATTTACAAAAAATGATTAGTGTCAATCTTTGTTAGTTAGGATTTTTAATGGCTTCTTTTACATTTCTTTTTGAGGTGCGATTTAGGTGTGACACTTTCTTACCCTTTTTCAAAAATAATAGCAGTTACATTTGCAGAATTTGTGTTTGAATGTTTAAATTAAATATCTATTTTAAAAAATTTTTTTACTAAGGCTTAAGTTGGATGGAATTTTTCACATTATTTAGCGATTCATAATAGTTACATAAAATTTACTTACATACTAATTTCAGTTTTATTTGTATTTAAAAATTTTCCCTTCTAAATTTAAAAGTTTAATTAAGATTTTCTGTTAATAATCCGACGTTTTAAATTCCTTGTTAATGCCTTCTGGATCGAAGACTTTCGGTGGGATGTATTGAAAACAACCCCCCTTATTTTTATTTTTAGTTTCCTACCTGTTCTGGTTCGATTTAAAACTGACTGTTTTCTACAGTTCAAAATTTTTTAGTCGTAGCCTCTGGTTCGATCTTTTCGGATCTTTTGGATTGAATTTAGTTTTAGGCTCAACCTAGATTGGGTTGCAGTGTCTCGTTCGGTCCCTGTTTGCTCGTAGTATCTGGTTTTGATCTTAACTCGTTTTTTTTATGTGGTTCGATCTCTAATGAATTGGGGGTATTGGGCGATCCTCTTTGGATCATACTATCTGGTTTGATCCCCGACTGAATTGTGGGATTGGTTTGGTCCCTGTTCGCATCGTAGTCTTGGTTCACTCTCATACCATTTGTCCAAGATTTTGCTATTTTCTAAGCTGATAAAAATATCTCTATTTTGACTTTTTGTTTATTCTTTCTCCTTTAAATACTCTTTCCCCCTTGTTTTGTACTGTATTGCTGAAATATTTCCCCTCTTTCCTTAAATTTTGGAATAAGGATAATGAAGTTTCTCTTAGTCCCTTGCGAATAGGTTGGTAGTATCGTGTAAGTTACAAAAAAACCCCTAGATTTGTTTGATTTTCAGTACAAATTGTAAAATTTTTTTTCTATTTTTCTACCGCCTTGGTAACAACCATCTATTTGTTCTTTAATTAAATTTTTTTGTATCCTGTTTAGACTCAAGTATGATTTTTTCTTTTTTGATCTCTTGTCAAAGTTGTGTTGGCTACTTACATTTCGTTTTTGTGTGTTATACTTGGTTCTAGATTCCTAACTTTATTTTTACTTCCTTTAACCCCTTATTTGCTTTTGTTCTACTCTTTCTATTTTTTTTTTTATTTGCCATAATTGTTCCATTAATTTGAATTGTCTCTTCTTTAAATTTTCTTGTTTTTTCCAAAGCTCTATCTAATTTTTCTCTCTCTAAACTTTTTTGTCTAACTCATTTCCGTACTGCTAAAAAACTTGATGAACCTCACTAATTTGTCAAAAATTTTTCTTAAATAACCAAATCTTGCTCACAAGTCTCCCTGCTCTGTTCGATCTTGGCACTTAGTTCTTTATTAATTTGTTTAGTTTAGCATTAATTTCTGATTTGGGTTTTTGCTATTATTTCCCCCGTCTAGTTGATCTAATTTACATCCTAGTTCCCTTATTTTTTGATGATTACTCTAATTCACCCCCGTTTTCCCTTGTATCTTCTGATGCAGTTCGCTCTAACTTACATCCCCCGTTCCTTCATAGTTTATAAACCCAGTTTCCCTTATTTTTTCTAATAAAATTTGGAAAAAAGGATCACCTGTTTTATGCAGTAGTACTTTTTTTTTCTAAGGTCACTTTTCCCCCCTATACTTTGATTCACATTTGAATGACTACCTCTCCCTTTTCTCTGCCCCCTCAGAGCTAACCACTCTTCTTCTGGTTCAACATTTGCCTTAGTTTTGAATTGCCTGGTTTTCATCCTCCTCAAAAATAAAGGCCCTGGTTTTCCTCAGTGTCATATTCTACAGGTTCTCTTATTACTTTCTGCCATTTTTTTATTATTTTTTCCCTTAATTTAAATTATTAAAAAAACAATCTGTTCCCCCCCCAAAATACAATTGAAATTACAATTTTCACTGAAAAAAATAATTTACATAGTTTCTGTTGTCATTATCTGTTAACCTCTTCCTTGTCCTCGGTGCCCCCCCCCTTACGTCCTTGATATGCGCTGCCTCCAAGGTTTCTCAGCTCCTCTTCCTTGCTAACTCTGCCCCCAATGGTCTTCGCGCCCCCTTGCTGACTCTGCCCCCAACTGATTGATGGAACTGCCTCCAATGGTCCTTGGCGCTGCTCCTGTGCTTTTGTTGGTGATGATTTCGCTTCTATCTGTCCTCGACGTGCTTCCAATTTCCACGGTTCTCGACCTGTTCTTGCTGCCCCGGTTATGCACCTCTAGTTATCTCGGTGATTCGTGATATTTCGTCCCCTAAATTTGGGACCCCATTTATTTTTATTAGGGGATTACTCCCCACGTGTTGGGCGTCATTTATAACAATATTAATTATTTAGCTGAAAATTGCCTTGTGTTTGGGAATATTTATAACCCTTTAAATAATTACTAATTATTAGGTTAGATGTGATTTTATTTTAAGATCACTTTATCTTGATCGTTTTAAACTGAAATGTCGTTAAAATTTTGAGACGCGACTGATAATGATAACACGACGTATGTATTGAGGGGGAATGACAAAACAGTCACAGAGCTAGTGAGCCAGTCACTGACCAGTGCTATATCCACTGTCGATTTTTTTACCACGCCGAGTATATAACTCGTTCAAAAAATACATTCTAGAAGAAGGTGTTATAAAAAAAAAAAAAATAAAAAAATATATTATATATGGTGGCAGTAGAAGGCCCCCGGGAAACCCGGAAGTGCCTCAAATTAGCTTTTAAAAATTTCTATTCGTCTTTCCAAAAAGGAAGTTATTATTTAAAAAACCTTAAAATTTTCTTTTTTGACTCAACCAACGTCACTCGCTCTGACGTCCTGACAAAAGGCCCTTCCCTTCTTAGAAAAAAAGGAAGTACTCCCAATTTACAGCAGGGATCTGTTCACATATATAATCCCCTGACAAAATCCTAGTTGCCCCAAACGCATTAGCGTTTATAAAAACAATTCTAATAAAAGCAGCCTAGCGTTGAGCCTATAAACTTGGGCAAACCATCCAACTAAGCTAGAGGCTGACTAACAACTAAAACATAAATAAGGAATAACATTACATGTGCTCAAATAATACTGGTAACCCTTACGCAGGTTAGAAATCCAACAATAAATATACAACCTAGGCCTTACTGATTATAGGGTAAGCTTAATCATATAATCCTAAGAATCTTGTTAGGCAAAAAGAGCCAGCCACAGTTTAGAGAATACATAGGCAAAGCCATTTCACTCTGTCAACAAGCTCAGAGTGAGCTTCAATAACCAAAATGCACAAAAAAACTTATATAATAAAAGACTAAGAGCACAACACTAGGGGACCCTAGCTAGTGACAAACCTTCGACAACCACGCATAATAAATTGCCTGATCTCTCTCTATATATACCAGTCGCATGCTCTCAAAGCAGCGAAATCTCCTAGTCATCAGTCCAGCGCACTCCACACGAGTGCAGTCCAACTAGGCTCTGCGATATACCAGCAAAGTACCAGGTGTAGACGAGTAGGTGTGTACCGGCAAGGAACTAGATGTAGAGCCGACGGAGAGTACCACCAAGGTACCAGGTTTAGACGAGTAGGTGTGTACCGCAAGATACTAAATGTAGAGCTAATGGAGAGTGCCATCAATGTACCAGGCGTAGACCAGAACGAGGGTACCAGCAAAGTACCAGTTGAAGACGAGTCGGAGTGTACCAGCTATGAACCATCTGTAGACCAAATTTGGTTGGACTAGCAATTTATCACAGTGGAAGACATGTAAGAAATCAAGTCAGATGTGGCGAGGGGCTAGCTGAGGTGGGCCCAAGGTTCCCGTCCACTGGACGCCATACCGTCTGACTAGGGCAGCGACTGTCGGCCGCGGTGCAGGAGGACTCGGTGAAACATGGATCAACCGTACTGTACTTAGTCTAACATACGATGTCCCTTTCCTCCAGTGATGAATGTTGACCCGTCCCTGCTTTTCTTTTTTTGATCTATATCGGAACGCTCCCAGTCCGGGACTAAAAAGTGAGGAGAGAGGAGGGGTGGAGAATTGAGCCAGTCCCACCTCAGGAAGACCGCGCATGCGCGACCAGCTATGAAAGAGAGAAGGGACAAAAACATAAGGTCGAATATTATGACTCGTCCATGGAAGGGTAATTTAGGATAGTAGATCAATTGAGGCCCGTTTGAAGATCAAGGAAGATAATAATCAGCGGGCTTGAAACATGGGGCCTCCAAAAGGAGCTAAGTTTAATGAGCATTAGATATTTCTTTAGGAGGTTACGCAACCATTCTCTTGTGCGAGATAATGTTGATTAGCTCGGCATACCTACCCTACCCCCTACCCTACCTACCCTACACCTACACTAAGCTACACCTACCCTTACCTACTGTACTGATCGCCTCATCTTAAAGGTAACCAGACACTTATTGAACTAGGTTAAGTTTATATATATCTGAAAAAAACTTTTTTTCCTACTTAGTCAAGACTTAAAAAGACTAAGTAAAATACTAATAAAACAAAAAAAGGTGGGGAATAATACAAAACATGTGGTTTCCCACGAGGTGGTTTAAATCACAATCCACTTACCAAAAAGATTTAGAATTTATTAAGAAAAAAACAAAATTTAAAACGATTTAAAAAAAACATATTTAGTGAGGTTAATTTAAAAACAATAAAGAAACGTTTTATCATTTACTACCTTACCGATTTGTTTATAAACACACATCACAAAAGATGTCTCCATCAGAAGACCAGGGAAGCAAACAATAAATTAATAAAGATAAAGAAAATAGTCTTCAAACTATCATACTTAATCCCTAGTATTGTTATTATTTAACTATCGTGATATGTAGGATGTCAATTGATACAAAATAATAGCATAAAAGAAAAACCCTGGCCTCATGGTTGACCATTTTGGCGTTACATCCCAATACAAAAGGTTATCTAATAATAATAACTTAAAAGATCATAATAAAAATATAAAGCTACACGGAAACGTTACCTCATAATACTAAAACAAGAAATAAAAATAAAAAAGGGAAACGACTACACTGTTTATTTGGAAAAGATTCTCAAATTATTTAAAAACAAAGGAAGAAAGTAAAATATTACGTCTCACCAGTATTACAGCCAAAAAAAGAAATAGGCCGAGACAACGGCGTTACTTACAAATCAGAAAATACCATCTCTTAGGAGATGGCCAATCAGTGACAAGTTTTTAAGATAAGAAAAATGGACCAATCGTATTTTAGTTGAAGACTTTACACATTCAAAAAACATAGTAATAAAAAAGAACATTAAGGAAAAATTAAATACATAAAAAAGGTACAAAGAGATGTAATTATTTATAATGATAACCAAAGATTGAATTATTCATTTATAACAGATTATTAAAGCTTTAGTTCCTCAAATTCCCGTTCCCGATCGCCACTTCCTTCCTAATTTAACTTTTAGTCCTATAGACTTCGTTACATGGCACTACCAGGAGCGTCAAGGTTGATAGACAAAGGTCAGTCTATAACCACAGTACACTACCCCTACCCTAACCTACCCTACCTACCTACCCTACCTACCCTTATCTACTACCCTACCCACCCTTACCTACCTACCCTACCCTACACATACCCTACCCACATACACACCTACCCTTACTACCTACCCACCTATCCACTACCCATTTCGGTAGGCACAGGTCACCCTGAGGGCCCCTCGCCGTTGTACTGCCGCTATCTTTCACCGATAGGTCTTTTGCTTCAGGATATCTGCCCTATTTCCGCACCGTAGAGCAGGATTGAGTGGAGTACTTCCAAAAGAACTCTTCCTCTTTTTAGATCGCGGGCCCATTGTGTTGGCCATGATTCTCGATAGGCTGGATACCGTCTTACTGCTTTTATGCATGCCTTTTCTAAGTGTTCGCGAAAGGACAGCTTTTCGTCTATCGTCACTTCCCATCCGATGTGTGATCTATGCGATGTGGCGGAGGACGCAAGGCATGTGATGTATGAGTGTGAGCGATATGAGCAAATAAGACAGGAATTGTACAGAGAAGTGGTGCAGAAGGATGGAGATGGAGGCCTGAGGACATGATGCAGAGCCTGAAATTTTTCAGGAAATTTGTGAGCACGGCCACGAGAATCGGGGAAAATGAGAGAGGCGGAGAGGAGGGACAGGAAAGAGAGATGGAGCACGAGGAAGCGAGGGAGCTGGGAGAGTAAGTGGTGCAATACCGTACTATAGCGCTGATGTTGAGGCAAAGGGTGTCCCTGTAAAGAGACCTGTAAGAGGCAGAGAGTATTTATTTTTACAGAGATATTTCTATATAGGTTAGTTAGTCACGGAGGCGATGAAATCGGATGGATACCTCCCGTGGTCCTGCTGGGCAACGTGGCGGTGGCACGGCGGTTGGGGCGCGGTAACGGGCCCCGGATCGCTGGACCGGCTGCTGTCGCGGCTAAACTCCATCTCCCCCAACGTGGTGACACCCACTGCAGGGGGCCCTCCCACTCCTGGATGCAGGTGAAAACGCATACAGGGGGTTTTCCCAAGTCATTTCAGCCTGGGCTGCTTGGCAGCCGGGCAACCTGGTGGTGGTTTACATCAGAGAAGTCTTGGACTTATATTTGGAAAGGGAA
>JBCFYV010005671.1:0-14894 GCA_039000515.1 Timema cristinae | reverse complement strand
CCCGGCGGGTGGCGACTACTGTGGGAAGGTGGGTGATGAAGAGTTAAAGGGAAGGCTCCTCGTCGACTAGAGTTGTCGCTGTGACCGGGGGGCAGAGGCATTAAAGGAGACTGGAAGGTCCTTCTGGCAGTGGTGACCACTGTGGAAGGTCAAATGATTTAAAGAAAGACTGACATGTGGTAGTAACAAATTTGCTCTGGTAATTTCTGTACAGAACAGACAGACAGGACAAAAGGCATGCTCCGATGCTTCCAGAAGGGGAGCACGAGAGCAAGTTCCAACACGTACCGACCAATTGTCACACCGTGTGGTTTGCAAAAATTAAGAACGGGTTGTCGCGTTTCGCGAAGTTCTGAAACAAAGAAACAGAGATTACAAAATATTAGTAATATTGGGGTATAAAAAAGGGGGGGTAAGAAATTAAGAAACCGACTAAGGTTTTTTAGAGTTACGTGCGGAGACACTAGTCTATGGGGGGCATGGGTGAGAGCCTCCAAACCACTGTTGACACATCTCGCTTATCCGAGCAGGGCTTTGGGACGTCGATGTCCACCACCAGGGTCAAATGACGTAGTTCCCAAGCCCCTGGATAAGGGATTGGTGGCAACGGAAGTCTAGGTAGATAGACTGCGCCATCTGTAATTTCTGTGGCTTGTATACTATTTACATATGAATAACACTGTGTCCTGATTGGTCTGGGTCTGGCGACCAATGTGAGAAGTCTTGTCCATCCTGCTGTCCAATCAGTAGTGAACTGCTTTACCATCGGCGGAGCGGATGAATCCTCATGGGTGATGATATAAGTATATTGAAGGGTTACAGAAATGCGACCGCAACAAGAAGGGCGAGCATTATTTTATTTGATACAACAAAGAGATAGTGAAAAGAAATCAAGATGTTCCTTGGTTCAGTCCAACAGTTTTTATGAAATCGGCCCTTTTTAGGGCCAACATTTTTATGAATTGAGAGAAGAGGTTGCCTCCTCTGGACTTGGCCTTGCTCGATATTGCTTAACTTTTATGCACAAGAATATTACATCCGATACGAACACAAGACAAGATATATAATACTTATTTTAGGGGTTAGTGCAAGAGCGTTGTCTCTACCAAGAGGGCAGGTTAGCTGGGTACAGCAATGTGTCGATTCTTACAAAGTTAAGGCTAAATCTACTGTATGGGCTGTCTTTTTCTTTTATTAGAAAATGAAAGCAACCATATTTCAAGTGTTACCAGGCTGATTCTTTTTCAAGCTTCTGACACAATAGAAATCTTGTATGAGTTTACATCACTTTTCATAAAAAGGAGGTTATAGATAAAGCAAACAATAATGCAGAGCTGTGTCCAGTCGATCCCAATAACAAGGATAATATCATGTTTACAAAAAGTATTGAAACTGGTTTTGAAGCAATGAAAGTATCGAGTAGTTGTATGAAAGGGAAAAAAGTCAAAGAAAAGGATGTTTTGATCTTAAAATCTTGTGCCTTGAGTTATTGAAAATATTGGTTAAAAAAGTTAAAGAAAAAAATCCTTTGAAATATCCTGTGGTGAGATTTTCAGATCCCTTGATCCTAGATTAATGTTATCTAATCAAACTGAAACATTTAGATTACTTCAACAGCACGAAAATATAAAGTTTGGGTGTGTGTGATGCAGCGTTACTACAGTTAAAGTTGTTTACCAAAGAAGTGTCACCAGATCCTTCAATGGGAAGAAATTTGATAGAAACACCCAAAGGCTAGATTCATTTTTTGTATTTCCATGACAACAAACCGTATGGTGATTTGTAAGAAGTTATTAGACTTATCTTGACTCTATCTCATGCTCAAGCATCTCTGTCAAATGGTTGTGGAAAATCTAAAAGAAAAAAACTCAAGTAATGATGAGGTTGTGGTTGATAATTTAGGTACAAAGAGATTAGTGGTGTTATTTTTAGCAAAAAATGTTTGGCAAATGATAATTCATCTTGAATGCGTTATCAACAGTACTTAGGTGATTGAGGAAAAATCTATAAGAGGTACCAAATGTAACCCAGACTGTTCATGAGTTAAAAAAAATAAGTTATTGGTTGAGAAATCGATTGATATAATGAACAAAGAAACCAGTACTTGCTTGGAAAAGGAATGATTTCACTCTTTCAATGTCACACACAAAGGGGAAAGAATCATGATCATGAATCGGCGGTCGAAGTTGCAAAGTTGAATGAAGAAATCCAAAAACTGTTAACAAAAGTGCATCAAATTAGGTTGGACTTTGATTTTGCATACTAAGTTGTAATATCTAACAGTTAAATCTAAAACTGAAATATTCAGTAGTGTAAAAAATTGTGTGGAATATTGGAGATGATGTAGGGGATTTGGGAAACTGCATTGTTAATTAGTTACTATAGGATGTACATGAGTTCCTACAGATACAGTGCTCACTTATTTATTCATTGCAACAAGTGATTAATACATAAATGTTGTTCTTTAAAATCTGTGAAATGCCCTGGAATTGTCCTTCAAAAAATTCTCTTAGTTTCTTTATGAACCATTAATTATAACAAAACAGACCGAAAATAAGGCACACTTTTTTTGTTGCCAAAAATAACCTTTATAAAACTTTTGCATGGCCTATAATTGCACCATTTGATAATGTGTAACAAATGTGTTAACATTGAGGACTGGAGATAATATTGAAATAGGTAGTCTAAAACCATTTTTACTTTCTCGCTATCTTACATTATTATTATTAGCACCGCGTCTTACTACCCGTTCGGGTTATACGCATTTACGCTAATGTGTAATGGAAGGGTGATTGTGAGATGAAATGAAGGACCTACAGTTTAACGTGGAATCCGAAGCACGGTGGAGGCCTGGCATTCCTCACATTCACAAGATGTCTTGTCAGAGGTGAAGGAAGGGTTTGGTAATCAGATAAATCTGTGCCGGGACCAAGGATTGAACCCCGGCCGCCAGCACAGAAGTCGATACCTTACCCCTAGACCACCGCTATCTTACAGGTAGAGAAAATATTGTGATCGTCAAATAACTTTACTTCAGATTTTGATTATTCTCGACGTTTCATGACCCCCCGAATCTGAAAAAGTTTGTAATCCCTAAGCTCCAAACTAGAGGGATTCAATACATAAATATAAACAAAATCTATAGTTAAAGAAAAATGAAATAAAATATAGAGGAGCGCGCAGAGTGAATATCCTAAAGTTGTGAGTTATAAAATGCTGGACATTTAGCATGTCCCCAGCGCACTCAACTCACTCTTGTGAGTAGCGGGAAACAACGGTCCACCTTCACAGGTTGCCTAACATATAAATATATAAAAAGGTCGAAGGCTAATCCCTCGCACCTTTTCTAGACATAGGGATAATATGGCGTATTTATGAAATAGAATAACTTCAAGCCTTAGAATCATTTAGATTTCATTTATGCCACTTTATTAAATAATAAGCATATTATTTGAAGAGCATTTAATAATTCAGTTATATATATATTATCCAATAAAAACATTGTTCCATAAATATTTACTCTTTTCCTTCTAATCATTACGTTATTTATTATGTACCCTAAACATATTACACAAATACAAATATTGATGCATAACATTAATTTAATATGATCATACGTCATACAGTAAATGATGTCTCCTAACTAACACATTTTTGATGTTGTTGCGAAAATGCCACATGTTACTAAAAGTTTTAGTTCCATCAAAACTACCTAATGCCAATACCATTCAACTTTAGCGCTAATAACCTACTAGCATAACTCACAATAGCCTTCGCCTATGTCCTAAACAAGGATTATAGTAATATTATAAATATCGAGGATATTTCCTAACATTACCCCTTTAAGTTTGTTTATTTGTTACTATTTTGGCACAAAATAGATATTAACAAAACTATCCTAAAAATAACAATCGAGAAAATAGTAAAAAAAATATAAAGTTAAGTTGATCTATATAATAATCTAGTGCAATACTCCATTCTACTAATATTGAAAGTCTCGGCACCATATTTCAAACACTTTCCCACCTTAATGTTTACCAAACCCAAATGCCAAATTTGCAATAGAGACGAAATAAAGTTAATTTTGAAATTTTAGACTTTCAATCATTATGGATAATAATGAAAAGTTCTGATCTAACAACACTCTCAAATTTTCATATTTACTACACTCATCTAACCTAAATACTACTGAGAAACAAATAAAGTTAATTGGTTGAGTACAATTTTCGCGCATAATGCCTAATATCCATAACACAGAAAATGTCTGACTTTACAATACTCTTATTATAAAGTAAATCAAAAGACGAAGATTTACGCAAATACATTTATAATTAAATTTGATAAAAGATCTAAAAAAGAATTTTGACTAGTTCCCATAATTTATATTTAAAGCGAAATTGGATTTTATTCTTACATTAACATAATATGTCCGTTACGCCGACGCTTAGTCCTACATGGTCGCAGCCAAGTCCAAGAGTGACGTCTTCCTCGGCGGATGGTCTTTTATATGGCACACTCATCGAACAGGATAGGCACAAAGGAAGGGGGCGTGCCGGCAGAAGAACATTCTATATTATTCTGGCAAAGCCTGGCAGTTGCCATCTTCTTCTTGTTTCTTGAAGTTGGGCGGATTGATCATGGTAGCGGTGGTGCCGGGCTCTAGTGGTGAGAGGCGGAACTTGGCTCAGTCTTGGCAGTTGTTCGCTTGTGGTTCGTGTAGTCGGATGTTTGTTTGCGCAAGGTGCTCGGCAAGATTAGTGGTATTGGGTAAGTGATGTTTATACTTGACTGTCCCCATTCTGTTGACTTGGAGCAATAATTGCTACAAGTTGTTTTTAAATGTGTGTTTGTATGTACCTCAGACTAGAGCATAAACTCTTTTACTGATTGGGCTAAAACTTCCTATCGAGGGTTTTCCCGAGGGATTTTTTGGATTGGATATCTAACCCTAAAATTAAGGGTAGTTTGTTTACTGAAGGGCAAAAAGCGAAAAAGTCAGTTTTCTCAAAATCAGCTCTAATTTTGATTAAATTTAATTTCAAACATTTATAAATATTCCAAACAAAATGGATAATCTCAATATTTCGGCAAAATGACTTTAAGGGTTCTAGACTGATGCGTAAATTCTTATTTTTTTAAAATCATATCTCTGAAACTATTTGAGATAAGAAATTACTTATCATTACAAATATGTAGATCTATTTATAAACCCAATAACTTTCAAGCAATACGCAAATATTTATATATAAACTTTTTGAACACTAAAGGTAATGTATTGCAATTGTAAAAAAAAATCTAACCTGAAATGTTGATGGTCGTAGACGTCTCAAGACCCCCGAACCCTAAAAAGTGATCTTTGCAATGACGTCTGTCTGTGTGTCTGTTTAGACTTAAAATTAAGAGTAGTTTAATAAAGGGCAAAGAGAAAAAAGAAATATTTTCTCAAAATCAGCTCTAACGATTTTGATTAAAATTCCTATCTAGGATTAAGATTATAAATAAACTGGCTATTTTAATTTTCCCATAAAAATGATTTTTAGGGTACTTTACAGAAGCAGAGATTACTGTATCTCCACAACTATTTGAGATACTAAATAACTTATCATTGCAAAATTGTTGTACTATTAGGAATAAATAAACTTTTATATGAAATATATGTTTATAAAACCAACAGTTTCTGAGATATTGGCAAATATATTAATACAATTTTGTAAGCTTTAGTTGTAAATAGATACTAAAGTTTAACGCAATAATTCTCCAATGCCCTAAAGTGATTAAATATAAATAAGTCTCTCAAAAAGTTTATTTTTCCTTAAACCTCTTAGGATAAATGTTTGTACAACAATGATCTATCTTCATTTTATGCTCAATAGTCAATATTTACTTTTTTTATTGGTCAATATTTATAAATGAATTTAATAGCAATGCAATGACCTGAAGATGTGCAACACCTAATAAAATATCAAAAATTTTAACAGGAAGTTGAAATTTTAATACAAAGTGTTGACCCTTGTGGACCCAATATCGATCTTTTTTTTTATTGGTCCAAACATACAAATGAAGACATTAATTCTTTAAAAATAACATTAAAAAATGTAAAACCGGGACTCAAAAAATGTTTTACATAAGTATAATGCAATTTATCCTTGGGTTTGCTAGTGTATATTATTTTGTTTGACATGTTTCTCCATTTTTAAACAATAGAGTGAAAGTCCGTGCGGAGTTTCATACCATTTATTTTGTGGTGAGGTATTCCAGCAGGAGACTTAAGATTTTCTTTAAACAAAGACTCATATAAAAGTAATTTAGAGTGTTAAAACCATAATTGAAGGCACAATGTGATTAAAAAAAGTATAGAAATAATTTTTAATTACTAATACTCTCTCAGATACTAACATTTGGTGGTATGTTCACCACACCTTTTCCAAAACATTTTCATTTAGAAGCATTTGTTCAAAGTCACTCAATCTAAGGAACAGCCTTTTAAATAAGAACCCTCTAGTCTTCTCAATCATAAACTGTTTCCAGCCTGTGGCAGGGTCAGTTTAGTAAAATGCCTCCATTCTCCTCCTTTCAATTGAACATTCTGTTATTTGCGCCTCCCATCTTTTTCTTGGCCTCCCCTGATGTCTTTTCCCCACATACTTCATTTCCAACATTTTCTTCAGTATCCTCTTTTTTTTCCATCGTCATGACATGCCCATAGCATCTCAATCTTGCTTCCTCTACTATCTCTTGTACTCCCTGTACCTCTTCCCCAAATAACTTGATTCCTTGTTTCTCCTCATGACAGCTAACATGCTCCTCACAAACTTCATTCCCATGGCCTCCACTTTCTCTCTTACTTACATTCACTGTCCATGTTTCTGCTGCATGTGTGTCAATAGGTACAATACTTCCTTACACTTCCAGGGGACCTCTCTTCTCCATAGTAGGTCTCTTACACGCCTATAGAACAACTCTCCTTGCTGTTCTCTTCTCATTAAATTCTCTCTACTTCCACCTTTCTCCTCAATCACGTTTCCAAGATATTTTAGGTTCTGCACTTTTCTAAGCTCTACTCCATCCAACCATATAGATTTATTAGGTTTTACCCTCTTCCTTTGTCATCACCATCACTTCATTCCCTGCCATTCTAAATTTCATTCCACTCCTTTACTTCCGCATTCCAGTCTTATAGTTGTTCCTGTACTTCCTGTTCCTTCTGCCTCCATATCATTAAGTCATCAGCAAACATCATAGGTTTCATTTTTTCGTCCCGGTGTTTTCCTGCCACTTTGACCATTTCCATTACCATTACAAATAGAAATGGTGAAAGGGCACTCCCCTGCTTCACTACATTTTTATTTGGAACCATTCCGTCATTTCACTCCGTCTTAACACAACTCCTGTTATCCTCGTACATACCTTTCACTCTCATTACCACTCCTGCCTCCTCCATCGCTTTCCTAACTTTATGTCTATCCACGCTATTATATACCTTCTCCATATCCGTAAGTACCACTACCAAGTCTTTCCCATATTCTGACCTTCCCTCCATCAGCTGTGGTATGGCAAAGATTAAGTCTATTGTAGACCTCTGTTCCCTAAATCCATGATGTTCCTCAGAGTCCTCTCAGTGGTCACATTTAACAATATACATTCATCTCTGTTATCCGAGGGTCGGATTACTGGATTTTGAATAAAAAAAATAGAACTAAAACAAATCATTGTGTTTATTAATACACCAACTAATCAAAACTAATCACGCAATACAAGGAAGCTCTACTGTACAAACAACCAAAAGAATAAAAAAAAAACCTATGTAGAGCATTTATTAAATCCATCTTCAATATCATTGCATTGCACAAGAAACTAGTTTATTTTTTTGCTTTAAAAGATAGTTTAGAACATGTTCTCATATTATTTTAAAACCAGTATGTCAGTGTCTGGGTCGTCATTTTCCTCCCTCGGCGACATGCCGTGTGTTAAATGCACTTACTGCAATAGTGTGCCCTTGTTCCTAGTCACCTAAAACATCTAAAACGATCTCTTTATCAGTAATTGGTTGAAATTTTCTTTATTTCTCAATGAGCCAATTGTTTAAGTCATCTACAATACAAACTATGAGCTTGGTTCATAGGTTAGTTTATCATATTAATTGCGATAATGACAGCTTTGTAAACCAAATGTGCAACAAACAACTATCAAATGACAATACTGTAATTAAATATCATTCTATCTTTGTTGCACCCATCGCCAAGTCGTAACCCGAACATTTCATTTCATGTACTGACCCTGCCGAGTGTCAGATTACTGGCCATATTGGACTATAGAGACTACTGTAATTACAATTTACCCGCTCTTGGCGAATTGAACACTCCCATGAATTCATGTAAGGTCATTAAGGTGACTGCTCTCTCTCTCTATCTATATCTTATATATATATATATACATTCACACACACACACACATAGTATCTCAAGCTTTGAATGAAAAATACAGGAACACAAAATTTGAAAAGGTTTTGGTGAGTAGCCCCCATCATGGATTCCTTGGACGGACGCCACTGTGTCTAGTTTTACTCAATAACTTGGCCTCGGAACCAATTTCATCCACTTTTGTCTGGAGGAATACAATCTGCCGAGGATCTCTCAGCTCAATGCTTTCCATGAAGTCTTATATACAACCATCAAAATACATTATTAACATTTTTTACATCCATTACTGTTTCCGGCCTATGGCCTGGCTCAGTTTTTTTAATCAAGCAATATATTTTCCCTTACCGGCTTGCTGGACCTGTTGTAGCTTCAAATGCCTTATAATATAACTTATAACTAGGACATGCACAACATCCAGTCACCAGCCATTAATTTATCATTGTGAAAGGGTAAACCCAACTTTTCATCAATGATACATTTTTCAACCATGCTGGAAATCAAACCTGGGACCCTTAGCTCAGTAGTCAGACATGCTACCGACTAGGCTAAGGTGTTGGATCGTCAAAATAAATCAACCCCACATACCTTTCAAGCGATTGATCTCGTCAGAAAATGTATCTTAGAAATCAAAGAGAACAAAGGGACCTGAAACCTTCCTCCATCCAAAATATTTAGCAGTTATTCAGTACCTGTTCCAAAGAACTGTAATGATTTGGGATCTTATATGAACACACGAGATGCCGATTTAACCAAAATACTTGTTTCCCGCTGGGAAAACCTTCAGTAAAGTGAAATCAACTACACACCAAATTATCTTTGTCTGCCAACTTAACATAATTATAGGTCTATATCCCACTAACACAATAATCATAGTTCTTTAATGAGTAAATAAAACACTAAAAGATATACATATAATTATTAATCAGTAAGATTTATTATCTTTACCATGAGTTAATATAATATTCTTACCCAAGGACTATGATTTAGTGGTTTGAAGGTGGGAGATATTTTTACTTAAATTCAAAAGATAAGGAAATTTACAGAATTAATTTATAAACAAAATGTTGTAGACTCAAAACAATAATTTTGATTTATTTAAACGATTTGTTTATTTTATTGTTGACTCAAAACTACATTAGAAAATAGAAACGGGCCAGTATACATTGAAAGTAGAATAGAAGGGCAAGACCTACATAAGGCCTCAAAGTTCACAATTAAAACGATTAGTGTGTAGACTTTGGGTAAAAGCTACGGGAATGAAGTTTTTGAGGAGCATACTAGCTGTCACGAGAAGAGATAGGATTAGGAATGGAGATGTAAGGTCAAAAGTTGGGGTGCGTGAGATAGTTGTGGAAGCAAGGATGAGATGGTATGGACACATAATGAGGATGGAAGGGGAGAGGATTCCAAGAAGATTAATGGATATGAAGTATGTAGGAAAGAGACTGGAGGAACAAATAGCAGCAAGTGTATGAGAGGAGGAGAGTGGAGGAAGAGGGAGATGGAGGCATTTTACTAAACAGACCCGGCCTCAGGTTGGAAACAGTTCATGATGATGAAGCGTGTAGGCCTTTCCCTTCTATCCTTTCAATATCCAAGATAATATTGCTGTTTGACGCCATTTTTCCTTTGTTTACACTATATTCCTGGGTTTGTTTGTAATAATCAAGAGCTCTATTTATATTAGGCTATCCTACACGAACACATTCTCAGATGCAAGATCAGGATGTGCATAAAAGTGTGGTTTTCTGTATTATTCATTTGGCATTAGTGAGACGGTTTCACTTGTCTCGACTTTACTGTTTTAAAGTAGTAAACCCCACCACAATGCGATGTCTGGTCCAAGTTGAGTTAGTTAGGTGTTTCACAGGGTCTGAGATGTAAACACCACCAGAATATTGATTGCATATATATCAAACAATACATAAAATTAAAGTATTTTAAGTGAAAAACAACTTAGGATATTTTTACAATGAAAAAGCTCCAACATGGCTAATCTTCTAACACAATTTGTTTGCTTAACATTACTTACAAAGCTAGGTTGCCTTGTGTTGCCAGTTTGTCCATCAGGGGTTGGGTGACTCAAGTTGCTTGGTAACATGGTGTCGTTTGCATTCAAATAAATGTGATAAGATCTACCATTGAAATTAAACTGTCCTGTATGAAAATCCCCTGTTGCAATAAATTCTCTTAACATTTCAACAATTTTCTGCTGCTAACTCCAAACTTGTCATAGTGCTCATTAAAATAAGAGAATAATAAAATAATTTCCTCAATCTAGTAGTAAAAAGGTAGAGAACAGTCGCAAAGAAATTCAACAAACTAAAGAGTGAAAATGTTGAAAGCAAAGAATAGTTTTTAAAACTCGAACTGCCCTGCTATGCATTGGTTGATCACTTCCACAAGGTTGAGGTTTTCTAGTGCCGCTGCCACGCGCTCTTTGTCTGCGAGTTGTTTGTTAACCTCACGCTCAGAGGCATGTGTGCCGGGTGTTATCCTGACATTCACCTTGAACCTGGAGGGTAAGACGCGCAGTAGCTGAACACGTATCGCCAGTCCAATCAGAGAGGCCATGCTGCAGTGAGGGATGGTGGGGGTGAACTGGACTGTGATGGTGTTGTGTTCATTGTCCACCTGGACACAAGGAGCAGCACTTGCATTATCGGGATACAAAACATCTATTAAGTATTCTAGCTGTCAGATAAGGCAGATAAGTGGTAAGAAGATATCTGCACTATTATTTCAACTTTCCTTAATTTTATTGGTAGGCTATACACTTAGCTTAACACTATTGTATTCCTTCAAGAAGGTTTTTCCCCCAAAGAAATAAAGCTTGTATATACAAAAATATATCCTTACCATGATTAGATTCTCTTCAACAACATTCAATTGCTCCAGGGTCAAGGGGTGTTCTGGATCATTTATTTCTCTTATCAGATCTGAAATCGGAGCCAGTGTAGGCAACAAGTTGATCAAATAATTACATAAAGTGGTCTCGCATGGATATTCTAGATGTAGAATTACAATTTACATAAAGTTACTATATCATTAAGATGAACTTGAAGGAAATGCACCAACGTTTGTTTGGAAAGTATTCTGGGAAAATTAAATTTACCTCATTTTTTAACTCGTTCAGGTTATAGCCTACACTTACATTAATGCTAGTAGGATAGGAGTGAGGAATGTGTTTGTCTGGAAGAAGAGTTAAAAACTCCCTCCGTGTATCCAATTGGGATTTGTATGGGGAGCCATCACTGGCAAACCAGTCCAACACGAGGGCAACATGTTAGACCATATGAACACCGATGAGAGTTCTGGCTAAATTATATATATGTTTATGCCCTACTCACCTGGCTAATGGCTGTCTATATAAGTAATGTGAGAAATTGATATTTTTCAACAAATAATATAGTTTATAAAACAGTTGTATGTTTAACATTATGTAAACAGTTGAGTGGTTAAAATGTAGCCTCCAAAGTTTGCTAAAAACTTGAGAAAATAATGGAGATGTTAAATTGAAGTAGAGATATGATGGATTAAATAGTCAAGCTTTTATTTTTATGGCCGCATAAAGCCCTCATGAATCGAAGGTGATTGAGTTATCTGAAAGCTTGTGATTCTTAATTGATCACTCATATGTAGCTCAATATTTCTACACATCAATCACGGACTCTTCCCTAAAATATGAGTAAAGAATTACCCTGAATACAGGCCGATTCCTGGATAGCTCACTGCTCAAAACACTGGAATTTTTTTGTTCAATTTACAATGATCACATAAATTCAAAAAATCCTAAGATAGGTAGGCCTACCAAACATAAACATTCTTGAGAGTTCATGTTCTAATATTTAACTAGGTATCATTAGTGTCACTGTGTTAATGTGTTTTAAAACAAACCCTGTACAGCCATCTAATCTTAGAATAAAATATCTAGAGGGCACTAGCCACTAGGCAATGCACTTTGTTAACTCAAGAAACTCCTGTCACTTTTGTTTAAATGTTTAGGTGCAGAATTGGTCAAGCATTAAATTCCCTGACATTTTCCTGTTTACTATGAAATCAAAGAATTCCCTGACTTTTATAGGTTTTCCCTGTATGTCACGACGTTTTTCAATTTAGATAATATGAAGTATATGAGTGAACCATTAGGCCATTATTTGTTATAACTTGAGGTCAAGTTTTAAGCACCAGATACCTCACGAATTTTAGGCAAAACTACACAAATTGGTGTGCAGATAAAAAAAATATGTTAAGCCCACTCACCAAACACTTCTCTGGAATCAAATTCATCAACAACAGATTCATCTCTTTCTTTTTCATTAACTTGTCTCTCATCAGACTTTTTGTAGAGCTTGGGATTAATGTTTTGAAGTCCATCCAATCCACCCATTTTACAAGAATATCTTTTTATCTTCTCTTTCAAGTTTTATTTGAATCCTCTTTTTTTTGCATTGGAGACAATTTTTTATGTAGTATTTTTTATTTTAAATTAATAATTTCGAAGATTTGTTTTTCTATTGATTCCTATAGTAAATAAAAAGAAAACGACTTTATTGGTTTAATTATTTATGATAGTAAAACAAATTTGCGAATATCCTCAGACTAATCCATAAAATCTTTTCCAGTGTCCACAGATCACATTATTGAAGGGCTTGTCTAGTCAATTTCAAAACATATTTAGTCACGATAGCCATTATGGTGTGAAATTTGCACTACATTTTCGTATTTTTTTTTATCTTGACCAACAATAGATAAAACTAAGTGGCCACTATTTAAAAAATAAGTCACTTACATAAATAATGCTTCTTATAGTTAAAAACGCATAATCCTTTTATAGACAACGTACACATCTAAGTAACTTATTGGATTTTTAGCCTATTCATGATATTTTGGATAAGATTCTTAGTTCAGGCTGGGTTTATATTATATTCATCCATAACGCATTACTAATAAGCGTAATAGCGAATAAAGTAAGTCTAGAAGTTGAAATATATTATTTTCAACGTAAGCGATTTTAATCGATAGCTAGTGAATAGTGTACAATGCAAAAATTTATTTAACTTTAACTTCTTATGCATTATTCATGGTGTATATTATAGATAGTCATTGGGCTTGAAACGTATCAGCCAATGAAAATACGAGGAGAGGATATAGCCAATTAAATGCTAGTATAAAAGCAGATGAATACTATCTTCTGTATTCATCTTCATGTTTGAGATGACTTGTTGTAACTATACTTGTTTATTGTTCACGAATTTAAATTGTTTTCGCATGATTGACTATGATTGTGTATACTTTTTTAAATAGGGGAGTAATATTACATTTTTCATTCTGTTACTGAGAAGTAAGGCTACTATTGTTGGTATACAATGTTTTCTTATTTAACCTACTGAGAAGTATGACTACTATTCTAGGTATACTATGTTTTCTTATGTTGGTACCATTTGTTTTGCTTCCAACTTCCGTCCTCCTATTAGCATCTTGTTCAGTACTGTTTCCGTTGTTCTTTATTAAAAATGTAGTAAATTATAGTCATAATGTATCTAAATTATTTGATCAACTTGAGGTGTGCGGTCTGAGGGTACTTGCTTACCTATAGTTCATGGGCCCAGTTTACGACTAATGTGACATGTAAGCGTTAACGCGAGAGAGATCCGAGTGGAATAATCTTTTCTATCGTGCTAACAAAATGTAATTACTTCAAAATGCCGGAAAAATCAAAAGTTGAACGGTTAGTCATTATCAAATTTGGAAATATAAAGTAGAATGGTTGCTGATAAAAGAAGAACCGTGTGATATTGTGAAAAAAAAAAAAAGGTAAGGAAAAAAGTAGTACTATATTTTTCTCCTGTTGTATGTAAAAAAAAATAGTTCAATTTCATCTAGCTCAGTTGCACGAGGAAACTTAATCTCGGGACCTCTGGGTTTAGATAGGCACTTATACTTAACCTGCTTGCGGAGCTCCGGTAAATCACATATCTAGGTTAACATATTTATATAACATTTGTTTTGTTGTCAAAGCTATAATTATTATATCACAATCTTAATCCAATTTAAATCATTCGATAACAAAATAAAAAAAACCTTTTTCCTTACATTTTCAAAGGCAAAATAAAACCAACATATATACCTAAGTCCAACCACGTACAAAATTATGGCACAGAAAGTTTATTATTTACCCTTAACACAATTAGACTTCCTTGAGTCAAACAAAATAGCCACACTGCTCACAGCCACCTAGTATTTACCTTTTTTTTTTTATTAAAACCAAACTCAGTCCCGCAATAATATAAGAAAATTGAAACTTCTCACCCTAGACCATCTGTAGTCGAGAACTCGATCATATGTACATATCTCTTTATGTTTACTGAAGGATATGCATGTCCTCACAAACTCTTCAAGTAGTAATCAAGATCCTTAAGATCTTAAACTGGTAATAAGTAGTGTAACAAGTCCTTTTTTCTTCTTTTCTAA
>JBCFYV010005670.1:0-15124 GCA_039000515.1 Timema cristinae | reverse complement strand
GTTGTTAGCGTTAAAGTTTAAGGGGTGTGGTATGAGGTATTTTGATGGAACTAAAACTTTTAGTAACAAGTGGCTTTGTGCAACAACATCAAAAATGTGTTAGTTTGTAAGTTAAATTTACTATATGACGTATGATCATATTAAGTTAATGTTATCATCAATAATTGTCTTTACGTAATATGTTTAGGGTACTTAATAATAATGTAACGATTAAAAGGGAAAAGAGTAAATATTTATGGAACTATATTTTTTTTTGGATAATATTATATATAATGAATCATTAAATGCTCTTCAAATAATATGCTTATTATTTAATTAAGTTTGGCATAAGTTAAATCTAAAGGATTCAAGACGGTGAAATTATTCTATTACGTAACTACGCCATTTATCCCTATGTTTAGAAAAAGGTGCGGGGGATTAGCCTTCAACCTTTTTATATATTGATATTGTCAGGTAACCAGTGAAGGTGGACGTGTTTTTCCCGCTACTCATAAGAGTGAGTGGCGTGCGCTGGGGACAGCTAAATGTCCAGCATTTTTATAATTCATAACTAGGATTATTCACTCTGCGCGCTCCTCTATATTCTATTTATTTCCCTTAACTGTAAAATTTGTTTATATTTATGTTTTGTATCCCTCTAGTTTGGAGCTTTGGGATTACAAGCTCCCGCTAATACCATATACTATAAAAGTAAACTTATAAAATGCAAGCATGTAACCATGATCATGGTTTTCCCTTACTTCATTCACTGAAGTGCACCCGCGTCGGTGGTCGTTATGATCATAAGGCTTCGCTTGGTATTACAATTGAATTCCCGGTAGCAACGAGACCGGGTTCAATCCCGGTTGGTATACTGACACATTAACAAGTTCACTACACCATTGCGATATGATGATACGAAAATATGGGGACATTTTGATATTAATTCAGTGTATCCAAAGGTTTTTTTTTTTACTAACAAGGGAGTAGGTTTATTTATTTTTAAATACGTGATTTATTTATTTATTTAGTTGTTTTTCCATCGTGTTTTTCTACCCACTCGGATTATAAAAAATATGAACTAATTACGCTTGTGGATTAATGATGATAATTTATTTAGACAAAGTGAACCCCAAAATGCATGGAGGAAAAATGGGAAACCATTTAGGAAAAAAATTATCAGTACACCTGGCCAGGAACTTGAAACCCCGATCTCATCGTCATCGACAATCCAGTCTATTGCGAAAGTTACAGTCTTTAAAAAAAGGTAAGCCCCACTGGTCCACATCACATGCACCGGATTTACTCTCGCTGCACCCCACAAACTAAAATATATTTTTAAGACTAGGTTGTCATGAATCTACAGTCAGATATAATACCAGATGGGGAAAATTTCTCTAGCACGCACTGGACCAATATTAAAATTAAGAAAGATTAACTTTGGAACTTATGTTTGTAAATAGTTTCCATAAGCTCCATGTAAAATAGTTCTAGGCTTCTAGGCCATTTAACATTTTCCTTATGTCCCCCTACAAACTGATATTTAGTTCTGGCTGCGTAGGGTTTGCTCCCAACCCCCAACCCTCGCTGACGTTAATATATGTTGGCGCCACTGTGTAAAGTTATTGTTAAAACATTCAAATATATATGTGTCAATACGTGCAGAATTACTGTAATAATTGCATAGTTAAGTAATCGTCTAAACATGAACCTAAAATATCTAAATTATTTTTAACATATTATAGCTTTTTCCAGGCTCGGGTTTTGTAATAATTAAATGCTAGCCTGATAATAAATGTCTATACGCCATCGTAAGGGTGAAAATTATTTAATAATTAAATTATATTATTTTATAAATTAAAAGTTCTGGTGTTTTTTTTTTTTTTTTAGTCTTTATTTTAATTTTTAAATGAATAAACTGTTTATTTTTAGCTAGATATCACACGCTTTTTATATTTTGAAAAAAAGCCCGACTATTGCGTTAAATGAATCTTAGCTATAGGGTGTTCTTGTCGAGAAGGAAGGATCCCCCACGTGAGGAAAATGTGCGCATTACAGGGTATTTTCAAGCGACTTTTCCCTTCTCGAAGCTTCCTAGAAGAAAGGGGTGGGTCACCCAGGTGCGTCTCTTTCCACGGAAAGTGCGTGTCTTTTTAAATAGAGACGTAGAAGATTTCAACCACACCTTACAACTCGACAGTTCTACACAAATAAATCTTACTGCCCGCTCGAATATTAAATATAGTAATTTTGAATATAGATTTGAATAATAACATATTGATATGTATAATTTCATATCATTACAGTTACCCCCCCTAATTGCTGGAAAGATTGAACGTGTGTGATATCTAACAGCAATTACATAATGTACAAGTTTCTTATAAATACACTTAAAATTGAATATACAGAACAAAATTTTTTTTTAAGTACAATTGTTGAGTTAAGGTTTGTCCTCAGCCATACTTTCTCTTGAATTCCTTTGTTACATACAACAAAATAAAATTTTTTTTTACAGTGTCACACTAAATAATTTGTTTTCTTTATCATGGTTTTTTTTATCCATAGCATTATTCAGAAAATCTTAGTTCTAAAATATTTAACAAAAATTTAAACATTTTTTTAAAACTTAATAAAATATATTTGAAAATATTTAATATAATATGTTATACAATGTAGATAAAACCCTTAATTTAATTGTTTTATTACACAATTTTTTAAAATTATCTTTTTCAATATTCATTGATCGACCTCCTTAACCCCTTGATTTTTAACAATGTTTTAATCAAATCAATTTGATTTTAATTAAGTTAACTTTTTTTTATATGACTTTAATTAAATCAGCCTTTGCTCCAGATATTTTTTTATTTTATACCCCAGACAAAATATTTGACATCCTCCTTTACTTCACCATTGAATACTTTTATCTAGTTTTGTTATTAACTATAATGGTTTTTAATTTTTTTTACGAAACACACCAGAAAACTCATCAGACAATTTTTTAAATTTCCCTTTCCCCTGGTATAGGTTTAAACAAAATGAATTACGTCGACTATTATCTTACCTTTCTTCAATGACGTATACTCACATAAATAGATTTTATGGGCAATTCCCCCCATATATATCTATATTTATTTTGAACGACTTAACTCACCTTAAGGTATATTGGATCAACGACGGAGTCACCTTATTTGGGGGCAATTAGGATCAACGACGAGTTCTTCACCTTCAACTGGTGAATCTTCCCGAAGACTAGATATTAAACCTACGACTTTTAATTCATACCCATTGCATAATACCTATCCATCCAAGCGAATTTAAAACTTTACCTTCCTTTTCTTTAGACATCTTGCATTTATGATGGTACTTTACCATGACGATCTTTAAACTGGGTTCGTAAACAAATATATTTAATTCATATCGATCATTTAGATCGGTTCAAAAAATTTTTTTTTTTTTTTAACTCTGTATCAAAGATTCTTAATACTCGTTCATTTTTTTGGCCTATAAAATTTTTTACAAACTTCAACATTTTTATTGTTTTGTAATAGGTTCATACCTTGACCCTTGTTTGATAATGCTTTTAAATTCTATTCTTTAAAATTTCCCACTGTTACTGATGAATCGATTATTTTGATATTATTACTTTTAAGGACTTTTAATGAATTACATACCTAAAATTTCTATGATAAGCCCTTTGATAAATTATTATTTTTTATCTAAACACAGCTTGTCTAAAAAAGATGACACACTAAAATAAGTAACATTGAAATGCTTCCTTGTTAATACATTTTTAAATTACAACACAAATAAATTCCATTTTAATCATTCTTGCTTAACACATGTGTAGTACAACACATAATTCAATATTAATCAGCTTTGCTTAATAAAAATATACAGAATACATAGAATTTAATATTCATAGAACCTTGAACTAATTTATTTATTATCCTTATCTCATTAAAATTATACTTAAAAGTTTTACAAAATTTATGACTTTAATTTAAGACATGTACACAAAAAAACTATTTTCTATTAAAATTTATAGTAAGAGAAAGAGATATGTGAGAGAGGGAAAAAAATTTTTTTTTTTTTTTTTTTTACTTTCATGTAGAAAAATGCTACCTGCCTTATGCCCTTTATAGTTGTTTACTTTAAACATTTCTTTGTCAAAGAAATCCTTTTCTCTGAGAAATTGAATATGATGGACAAGGGTTATTCTCCATCTTTTTTTTTTTTTTTTAACAATATATTTTCTTAGAAATATATTCGTCGTATTTTTTTAGTAACTAACTACTAAACTAACGTTGATATACATTCAACGCTACAAACCTGCGTAGGATTTCTAGTAACTACAAACCTAAAGTCGCATTTAGTTACAAGGTAAATTTGTATTTCTCTCTTTGTGTACAGACCTAGGGTTCAATTCTGAACACCCTATTTTACATATTAAAATTATATGATATGAAACTCTCTTTATTTTGACATAACAATGAAATTTGCCAGGCGATTGTGAAATCAATGGACAACATTAATATATATATTAATTATGATTTGCTCGTCTAGCGTCTAAACATACCCTAACCCCCCCCCCCCCCATCTTTTTTTTTTTTTTACAAATTTTTTTTTTGACAGTTTTATAATGTATCGGCCCTTTCTCTAACTTGAGTGGCTGTCATTGTCGGGCAACTCAATGACTTGTATGACCATTTTTTTGAAAGTTTTGTCCGGTTCTTCATGAACAATGACATGGGTTTTTAGTGGGTGTGGTTCTATTTTTTCAAGGTCTGTGTTCATCAGCTGATTTCTTTGTTGACTAACGTTACCCTTGTGTTCTTTTCTTTGGATTAAGTTTATTCTATCCCCTGGTGGTCTAGAAAACTCTCCCTTGTAATTAGGATTAGAATAATTTCCCTGATTATTGGAATTTTCCCAAGTTCGATTTCTCGACTCCTGGTTCGATCTCTGGATAGGTCGTGCTGGTTATGTCTACCCTCCCAATTTAAATGGTTTCCTCCATTTTGAAATGAGCTATCTTGCATGTGTGGTTTTGACCTTTCTTCTCCTAGAGCGCTCATCAAATATTTCAAGAATTTCTCTCATTTCAACGCTAGTTTTTACTCTAGCAGCTATAAGAGCATCTTGTATTTCACGTGGGAAGTGATGCAATAACTGATTTACTAATCTTTCCTCGTCAATAGGGATGTCCAAATTCCCTGCCTGCATGGCATATCTATTGTAATAGTCACACATAGGCCCTCGATGTGGATCATACCGGCCTGTAAAAATATAATTTACTAATTTGTCCTGCTTATACACGGACCAAAATCTTTTACGAAAAGGTATCTTTATTGCTTCATATGATGTATATTCAGCCTCGTGATTATTCAGCCACGCTTCAGCGTCACCTACTAACTTTGAATTAAAAAATGCTATTTTTTGTGCTTCAGTGAGTTTACTATTTTCAAAAAGTCTATCCATCTTTTTCAAAAATTGTACAGCATGCACCCTATCATTATTTCCACTGAAGGTGGGTACAGATTCCATTAATTGATTCTGTATGCCTGTACTGGGTAATACTAAGGCAAATAGTGGTAATTAGCGTCCCTTTTTCTACTACCTCGTCATATTTTGACTTAGCCTGTTCTAATTGTTGTCGCATTTGTTTGACTGTTTGTGACGTCTTGTCCACAGTCTCTGTCAAGTTTTTCCTTAAATTTGTCCAATTGGTGGTCAACTATTTCCTTTATGTACACATCTGGTACAGTGTGTCCATCAAAGAGGTCATTTTGGAATTTAAGGTTATCACTATATATTTGTTGCTCTTTTTCAACAGTCACAAACCGTTCTTTTAAATTTTGCACCTGTTCTAGAATTTCATTTTTATTTTTTTCGCAACTTTCTGAGTAGTTTTTACCTTAGAATTTAAAGAGTCCTGTCTAAACTTCAAGTTTCCCTTTGCATTTTTGAGTTATTTTATCTGCTCATTCGTCTGCTTTTCTGACTTACTACAGTCTTCCCTAAGCGTCTGTAGTTCGTCCCTTACCTGCATTTGGTCACTTTTAGTCTGTTGTTGTACTTTCTGTAATTTTGTGTCAAAGTCGTTTTGTACTTCTTGAAATTTACTCTGTAATTCTTGTTCTAACCTGTTGAAATGTTCATTTACATTCTTAAATTTTTCATCAAACTTAATGTTTAGTTTCTGATTATTTTCATTGCTTTCATTAACCTTTATTTTTATTTCTTGTAGCTCCTGGCTAGTTTTTTGTAGCTCCTGACTATTTTTTTGTAGCTCCTGACTATTTTTGTCAAACCTTTCATCTATTTTCTGACTCAACTTTTCACTACTCTCTTTCATTTGCTGATTTAACATTTCACTCTTTTCACTACTCTTTCTCATTTGCTGATTTAACATTTCACTCTTTTCACTACTCTCTCTCATTTGCTGCACTAACTGCATTAATATTACATTGAGGTCATTTGCTGAGGTGGTTTGTTGAGCTATACCTTCTACCTTTGAAACATTCTCCACCCCCCTTAAGTCTTCTTCTTTATGAGCTATTGGTTCAACTACCTTCTTATTTGTTGTTCACTTTGTTCCTGATCAGATAGTTCTAAACAACAATGTTCTTTTACTATTGTTTGGGAATATTGTGCTAGGGGAAGGTTATCTTCACTGCTACTACTGTCCGTTTCTTCCATATTTAATGCAATTTTGTTGTTGTTGATGACTTACGTAAGATTCTCCCTGCGTACTTCACCTGAAGTCTAGAAGCTCTGACCTTCTTGTGAAGCTACCTGATTTGGAAGTTCTCCCTTTGAAGTCACACTGCGTCTCTTGGAACTTCTTCTTCTTAAGTCACCTTTTTTTTTTTTTTTTTTTTTAAAGTACTTAAGCTGTTTGTGGCACTTTCACTGTTCTTTGAGCACTCACTTTCACTTTCTCGGGTTGTGAACTGAATTTATGTATATATATATATATATTTTTTTTAACTCAGCTTATCAGGCCCTCCGCGTTGGGAAGCCATTATTGTAATAATTAAAACGCTAGCCTGATAATAAATGTCTATACGCCATCGTAAGGGTGATATTATTTTAATAATTAATTATATTATTTTATAAATTAAAAGTTCTGGTGTTGTTTTTTTTTAGTCTTTTATTTTAATTTTAAATGAATAAACTGTTTACTTTTAGCTAGATATCACACGCATTTTATATTTTGATAAAAGCCCGACTATTGCGTTAAATGAATCTTAGCTATACGTGTTCTTGTCAGAAGGAAGGATCACCAGCAGTGAGGAGATGTGCGCATTTAAGGGGTATATCAAGCGACATTTCCTTCTCGAGGTTTCCTAGAAGAAAAGGGGTGAGGTCATCCAGGTGCGTCTCTTTCCACGGAAAGTGCGTTGTCTTTTTAAATAGAGACGTAGAAGGATTTCACCACACCTTACAACTCGACAGTTCTACACAAATAAATCTTACTGCCCGCTCGAATATTAAATATAGTAATTTTGAATATAGATTTGAATAATAACATATTGATATGTATAATTTCATATCATTACATGGTTGTAGCAATAAATGATTCTACCTGACTTGTATCTAGGCTATAAATGATAATATTCTCTAATTTAATATAAATTTATTATTCATTAAAAACATTTGAATAGTGTACTTACCTAAGTTAGAGGACCAGCGTGAATATTTTGGACAGCATGCATATGTTTTTTTAAAGAAAATATTAAAGTATAGGTAGTGATTTTATATTGTTAGGTTTGGGGCCAGAAAAGATATATAATACAGTCATGCTGATGAACTCAAAAGTAAAAAAACAGTTTTAGGTACTTTCTAGCCATAAATTCTGGTAGTAATAACAGTATTTAACAGTTAAAAGTTACTAAAACCATTTTAAGGAATTCACACATCAAGTAATGTGATCTTTATATTTCACTTAGGATATATATGATAAATAGGCCTACTTTTAAAATAATATTCACAATTCAACGTTTTCTGGAACTACTTCTCTATTATGTATACGCTTATAATCTCTTTCAGCCTTCACTTATAGCCACCTTAAATCATTTAAATAAGAAAGAGGGAAAAAAACTACGAAACTTCTTATTTCGAGGCAAAAAGGAAATCTCGCTGTTAGTTCTCAAATATCTTATAATGTTATGTTGTGAGCCTATCAAATAATTACTGTATTTGTTAGAGGAAGACTAAATCTAAAACCCTTTTCCATCAAGCCTGGTCTCATAGCTCCGTGAATATGATTAAAATGTCGTTGGAAATAGAATAATGGGTCATTTTCACACATTTTTTCTATTAATGAAATTTGAGATATAGTATTGTTAAGAAAAAAGAGCCATGTCTGTAATCTTTTGACTTTATTATGGCGTGAACCATATTTTGAAATAACACATAGTAGAGGATAACATTAGAATGCATCCTGAAAGAAATAGGGTGTAATGAGGTGGACTGGATACAACTAACTAAAGAGGGATAGGTGGCGTACTTTTTAAGTGCGGCAATGAACTTTAGCTTTCCTAATGCCATAGAATAAGTAAGTAATAACTAAATATTGCGTTAGAGCTAAACGTCTGCGTGGCCAATTTCTCGCTTACCGCACTGGATGATAGCTAGTTGTAGAACAGACGTGTCAAACTCAGTTTGATCAAAAAGGCCACATTTAATATTGATAATGCTTAGGGTGCCACATATCAGAAAATTCTTTATTATTACCATATTAAGAAAAAAAAAATTCAAAGTCCTTACTAATTATTACAAAATTAATTTACGACTTGATTATTTTTCTCCCCCCCCCCCCTTCCCCCCATCAGTGTGATGTTATTTCCAATAACTCCGAAGCTCCTTCGGGTGATTTGTAAAGTAAAAATTTACGTGTCTATCAAGTGAATCAATTTGATCTCTCTTGATAATAAATTAGCCAACTACTAATAAGCTAGTAATGTCATATATAAAATGGCGTATTTCTACAATGTATATAATAAAATGGATCTGGCCACATTTGTATATTGGTTCTCAAAAAGGTCCGTGGGCCGCACAGCATCATGGATCGGGCCACATGTTTGACATGCCTGTTGTAGAGCTTTGGTTTGCTAGGTCAAAGGTCTCTCTCTATAAAGGCAGAAAGTCTTGCTGTAGTATCATCTTGCCCCTAAATATAACAAGGTCACGAGTACAGCACCTGCACTGGACTGATAAGAGCGGCATCTCTTTGAAACCTAACAGTAAGTCCGTTTTTATCTGAGTGTGTGCAAGTGTCAGTGTCAGAAATTATAACCCCAAACAAATGTCACAAGGAATAAACTATAACATTGATTTGAACCCAGCAGTTAATGTATTATATTTTCATATTATTATTTCACCTTGTACAATTCTATGTTGGAATCTTACGTAAAAATATTATATTGGTACTTCTGTTATTATCACAAGTCATAACTCACTAATTAGGGATGTATTTTATGGGTTAAATTTTATTGCATGTACGCTATTATTAGAAGCGTTACTGTAAAATGCAGTCTATTTAGGCGTTGTGAAGAACATTTGACAAAGAAGTGTTGGTCGATTTTTAACAAATACATTCATGCATTGTTATTGCAGTATATCTGTTTAAAAGTAATTTTCTTCTTGTTGACTAATAAGGCATATTAATGTATATACACACACACACACACACGCACACTATAAAAGTTGGGCTAGGTAGATGTATGTATACTCAGTGTATTTTAATCAACCCTAGTTTAAAGGTTTTTTTAATATGCCTTACACAATATGAACCTTGACAGGGTTGATACGAACTTTTGTTTATCCTAAAAAGAAGCAGGCTAAAAAGATAGGAACATAGCAAGAACGTAGCGAGAGGGAAGTGTGTGTGGGGGGACAGGGGGGGGAGGGTTAGGATGTTCCAAAATCCCACTTCCCACCAAAGTTTTTAATGTTGATAGTTAAAGAGTCTTTAAATAAGTCAGTTTGAGAAACTAATTATCTTGATTTTATTCTGTTTTCCAATCTTCATAGGTAGTAGATCATCTAAAAGCATAGAATTTTCAAAAAATTTTCAAATACTTCAAATAGCTTCTAGCTGCATCTGATATTTAAAAAAATTCCATTAAAAAAATCTGGCAAAGATCCCCCTAAAATTACTTTACGGGCATCCAAGTTTCAAAAGAATTCTGGGGGAGGTTTAAATAGATTCTACGTAATCTAATTTATAAAAAATTATGGTTGAGCACTATTAGAATAGATTTTAGAAGCATCCAGTTTCAAAAATTTGCAGAAGGAGCACTACCCCAAATAGTCTTTTGGACTATCCAAATTTAAAAAAAAAACTCGGAGAAGTCTACACTAAATATCTTGAAAAAAAAAGCTTATGGTTCTAAAAAAAAATTCTCCACTTGAGGAGCACTAGCTTCTAAGCATCTACTTTTGAAATATTAACTGGGGAAAGAGGAGAGATAGAAAAGTTCCCAAAAAACCCTTTTTGATACCCTTCACACAAATAAGGTTCCGCCGCCACTTTTTAAAATAATTTTCTTACTCTCAGTAGTCCTAATATCATGCCAGAAGCATACAATTTGGACCCCCCCTCACCACGCCAAAGAATCATAACCAAACTCTTCCTACGCTCATGAAAAATAGTGTAAAGTAATTGGGTGTTACATGGAAAAGTCAAAGAGACAGATAAATAATATAAAGTCACTGGAATTTTGGATTATTTATGAATAATTTGTGAAATACAAAGTAGAGCGCGTTACCAAGTGTAAGCTTTAAGTTTATTGCCCCGTAGTGTGATTTCTTGAGCTTTTTGTGCCAAGATTTTACAATTATGTCTGTTCCCATGTCTGTCGGTCTGTTTGTCTCCTGGCCACAGATTCAAAACGGTTGAATGGATTTTTTCCAAACTTGATATTTATATTTATAAGGATATTCTTCAAGACTTTTTTTTATTTTGACCCTACCTCTCAAATTAAGGATAGTCTATCAATGAGTGATTGTTTTTAATTCCTAAGTTTTCGAACGGATCTACAGATTTTGCTTAAAATGTATATGTAAGTATTGTTTGACCTCCTAAATAACACTGTTTGCTAAGTGTAGGTATTGTTTGACCTCCTAAATAACACTGTATGCTAGGTGTAAGTATTGTTTGACCTCCTAAATAACACTTTATGCTAGGTGTAAGTATTGTCTGACCTCCTAAATAACACTGTTTGCTAGGTCTAAGTATTGTCTGACCTCCTAAATAACACTGTTTGCTAGGTATAAGTATTGTTTGACCTCCTAAATAACACTATGCTAGGTGTAAGTATTGTCTGACCTCCTAAATAACGCTGTTTGTCACACGGTCTAGTAAGGTTTTAGAGTAGCTTGAATAAGAGTAATCATTCTGACTGAGTGGATTGGGCTGATAGTTACCACCCTTGTGATTTTTACATCAAACTTTTACACTAATGCGGGATTATTTCATCTTAACTTAGCTCCCTATTCTAACCCATTAATAAACCTGGTGCTAACACATCATCAACAAAATATTCTTAGCTTCGATGGTTGATGGTCTAAAGCGTCATTCTCAAAATAGACTGGACTGTCAATGACGGGAATATCAGGCTTCAAATCCAGCTGGGTGTACGGAGGGTGATATTTCATTATGGTTTACATTCTCCCTACATGCAAATGAGAGTACATATCTTATAATAACATTTCTTCTTTAATCCATTAGTGCAATTATAATTTTTTTTTTGTAGCACTGTGTCTTACCACCTGTTTGGTTATACGCTTATTTACTAATTACGTTAATGGGTTGAGAATGAGGAAGATTAAATTTATATATAGTGCAACTGAATTTGCGTGGTGGCAGGGTGGAAAACCTTTTTTTAAGAAAAATCACCCTCACGGTACCTGGCATAATCGAACCATGATCATAAGCTACCAACTTAGTTTCTGGCAGTTGCTCTTTTATATAAAATTTTATTTCATCTTGTTAGTTCTTAAAGTATGATTTTACCATTTATAACAAAACGTTTGTCTACTTTCCTCAGATCCGATAATTCGTTTCATTCAGAGAAACATTCTTTATTTTCAGATACCAGATTGTATGTATCAAAACCTATTATTTATTTGAAATTATAACTAAACTAGTGTTAGAAAATATGTTTTGAAGAGTGCAATGTGTAAGTAAATTATTAAAATTAAAAACACGATAGTTTAAGTTTATACATATCTAAGTGGACCTCACCTTTTTGGGCTAGTTAAATCTAGGGTGTCGGGAGGACAGCAATTTCTAGGAGGATCCAGACCATCCTTATACCCAACTCTCTAAGCCCATATTTATCACTTTGTTAGTTTTGAAATAACTAGTGTGTCACTTGAGCCACTCTTAACTGGATTCATCTGATGTTTGTCGAGCAGTTGGTCCTCTCGTGTCGACCGCTTGGCTGTCTATCACTTTGTCTTCTTATATGGGAGCTTGTCTATCACATGGTCCAGCTCGTGTCGATCACTTGGTCCATGCCGTTTCTGCGTGTCTAGCAGTTGGTCTTTTTACAGATTTGTTCTCTCGTGTCGATCGCTTGGTTGTCTATCACTTTGTACTCCTATACTTGAGCTTGTCTAGCAGTTGGTCCAAGTCGTGTCGGCCACTTGACCCACCAGCCTTCCAAATATCTTTTTATAGCTTATCGAGCAGTTTGTTGTCTAGCAGTTTGTATGGTGCCGTTTGACCTCCTAAATAACAACTTTATGCTAGGTGTAGGTATTGTTTGACCTCCTAAATAACACTGTATGCTAGGTGTAGGTATTGTTTGACCTCCTAAATAACACTGTATGCTAGGTGTAAGTATTGTTTTACCTCCTAAATAAAACTATGCTAGGTGTAGGTATTGTTTGACCTCCTAAATAACACTGTATGCTAGGTGTAGGTATTGTTTGACCTCCTAAATAACACTGTTTGCTAGGTGTAAGTATTGTTTGACCTCCTAAATAACGCTGTTTGTCACACGGTCTAGTAAGGTTTTAGAGTAGCTTGAATAAGAGTAATCATTCCGACTGAGTGGATTGGGCTGTAGTTACCACCCTTGTGATTTTTAAATCAAACTTTTACACTAATGCGGGATTATTTCATCTTAACTTAGCTCCTTATTCTAACCATTAATAAACCTGGTGCTAACGCAACATCAACAAAATGTTCTTAGCTTCGATGGTTGATGGTCTAAGGCGTCATTCTCAAAATAGACTGGACTGTCAATGACGGGGATATCAGGCTTCAAATCCAGCTGGGTGTATGGAGGGTGATATTTCATTAATGGTTTACATTCTCCCTACATGCAAATGAGAGTACACATCTTATAATAACAACATTTCTTCTTTAATCCATTAGTGCAATTAGCTTTTTTTTTTTGTATCACTGTGTCTTTACCACCTGTTCTGGTTATACGCTTATTTATTAATTACGTTAATGTGTTGAGAATGAGAAGGATTAAATTTATTTATAGTGTACCTGAATTTGCGTGGTGGCAGAGTGGAAAACCTTTTAAGAAAAATCACCCTCACTGTAACTGACCGGAATCGAACCCAGATCATAAGCTACCAACTTAGTTTCTTGCAGTTGCTCTTTTATATAATTTTTTATTTTATCTTGTTAGTTCTTAAAGTATGATTTTACCATATATAACAAAACGTTTGTCTGTTTTCCTCAGATCCGATAACTCGTTTCATTCAGAGAAACATTCTTTATTTTCAGATACCATATTGTATGTATCAAAACCTATTATTTATTCGAAATGATAACTAAACTAGTGTTAGAAAATATATTTTAAAGAGTGCAATGTGTAAGTAAATTATTAAAATTAAAAACAGGATGGTTTAAGTTTATACATCATATAAGGGGACCTCACCTTTTTGGGCTAGTTAAATCTAGGGTGTCGGGAGGGCAGCAATTTCCAGGAGGATCCAGACCATCCTTATACCCAACTATCTAAGCCCCTGTTTATCACTTTGTTAGTTTTGAAATAACTTGTCTGTCACTTGAGCCACTCTTAACTGGATTCATCTCGATTTTGTCGAGCAGTTGGTCCTCTCTGTCGACCGCTTGGCTATCACTTTGTCCTCTTATATGGGAGCTTGTCTATCACATAGTCCAGCTCGTGTCGCTCACTTGGTCCATGTCGTTTCTGGGTGTCTAGCAGTTTGTCTTTTTACAGATTTGTTCTCTCGTGTCGACCGCTTGGTTGTCTATCACTTTGTACTCCTATACATGAGCTTGTCTAGCAGTTGGTCCTCTCGGTCGATCGCTTGGTTGTCTATCACTTTGTACTCCTATACTTGAGCTTGTCGAGCAGTTGGTCCTCTCGTGTCGATCGCTTGGTTGTCTATCACTTTGTACTCCTATACTGAGCTTGTCTAGCAGTTGTCCAAGTCATGTCGGCCACTTGACCCACCCAGCCTTCCAAATAATTGTTTTCATTTTGTCTACCGGTTGGTTGTCTATCACATGGTCAGCTCGTGTCGATCACTTGGTCGTGTCGTTTCTTCGTGTCCTCCTAAATAACGCTGTTTGTCACACGGTCTGTAAGTTTTAGGTACTTGAATAAATATCATCCGACTGATGGATTGGCTGATAGTTACCACCCTTGTATTTTAAACAACTTTACACTAATGCGGATTATTTCATCTTAACTTAGCTCCTTATCAACCCATTAATAAACCTGGTGCTAACAACATCAACAAAATTTCTTAGCTTCGATGGTTGATGGTCTAAGCTCATTCTCAAATAGACTGGACTGTCATGACGGGATTCAGGCTTCAAATCCAGCGGGTGTAGAGGTGATATTCATTAATGGTTTACATTCCCCTACATGCAAATGAGATACACATCTTATAAAAACATTTCTTCTTAATCATTATGCATATTAGTTTTTTTGTATCACGTGTCTTACCACCTTTCTGTTATACCTTATTTATTAATTACGTTAATGTTTGAGAATGAGAAGATAAATTTATTATAGTGTACCTGAATTTGCGTGGTGGCAGAGTGAAAACCTTTTAAGAAAAATCACCCTCACGTAACTGACCGAATCGAACCAGATCATAAGCTACCAACTTAGTTTCTTGCATTTCTTTAATATTTTAT
>JBCFYV010005669.1:0-13585 GCA_039000515.1 Timema cristinae | reverse complement strand
AGGTGACCTGGTGGCCCTGGGGAAAGGGGTTTCAGCCCTTCTGTGCGGGCGGCCGGGTTCAAACCCCCGGGCCCCCGGGCACAGATTTATCTGTTTTCCCAAACCCTTCCTTCACCTCAGACAAGACATCTTGTGAATGTGGGGAATGCCAGGCCTCCCCCGGGGTTTTCGGATTCCACGTTAAACTGTAGGTCCTCCATTTCATCTCACAAACACCCTACCATTACACATTAGCGTAAGTGCGTATAACCCGAACGGGTAGTAAGACACGGTGCTAATAATAATAATAATAATTAGAGAATACATGCACATATTGTGGTGAGTCACTAACAGCAGCATCCACTCGATCTGTATAGCTCAACTTCATGTTCACGCCATGGAGGTTTATGGTGCCCAAAAGGTTGTACTCACATTAAACCCCGTGGCTAATTCCACAGAAATTATTGTTAAATCCTGGCTGTGTGCCTTTTTTTTTTCACACCTGATTATTGACTAGTTTTTTCCTGTTTTCCACGACAATTCCAGTGCACAGCCTCCAAACTAGCCTTCTCATCCTCACTCTTTAAGTTATAATATTCAAATAAAAGATACGACAGAATCCCACAAACATTCTCATATTGTGTATTATGCATTTGGAGAAAATGTTCAAAAATAGGATTTGAGAAAACTACCTATAAATATGATTTCTTCATAAAATAAACACATAATCTTGTTAATCACAATAATCACTTCTTATATATAAATTTTAAACCAAATTGTTCAAGTATTTTTTAACAAAATTCCAATTTTCAAAAATAAATTATTTGTAAGCTATCCTAAAATTATTTGTTATTTGTAAAGATTAAAACGTATTCTTATTCATTATGAAAAACTATTCACATATTCCCATTTTTTATTCATTCTTGAAGGTAAAGTTTCAAAAAATTAGATTTTCTATAATTTGTTTTAAGTAAACTACCATTAAATTCATTTATTTAGATAAAAAAGATGCATTATTATTTATATGTAAAAAAGTTAGTAATCCATTACCAATTTTTATCCAAATCATTGCATAGTGATTTAAAAAAAATCAGATTTTACAAAAATAGCCATTAGTTAACCAATAATCAATAATTTAAAAAAAAAAGTATACATAACTAAAGTGTCGGAAAAAAGTTTAAGACCACCCTTATAATATTAAAAATATTAACTAATTTGTTTACTGGTCTTAAACGTTTTTCTTTATTAACTCTCTTACTTTTATGATTATATTAGAAATTAAAGATTTTGGTGATAATAAAATTACTGCAGCTCAAAGGTTCAAAAGTTAATTTTTTTTAAATACTAAGGTGCACAACCAAAAAAATACACATTTTTTTAAAAATAAAAAAATTATAGTTCAATAATGGGTGGTCTCCAAAAATTTTTAACACAAAGCTTAAAAATTAAAAACCATAAATTCTTTTGACCAAACTAGCACTTTCACTTTTAAGGGGCCTAATTTTTTTTTAATCAAGAGAAAAATGACGACTTTTTAAGATTTCTATTGCTACATTTAAAATTACTTCTTTTTTTAGTCCTAGCATTATGTTATTTCTTATCTCTATGAAAGTGGGTTGGCACACCTATTTCATCTGTTCCCTCCAATCAGCTGAGTTTAATGTGATCATTCTGAAGTTATTGTATGCATTTTGTTTTTGTGAGTCAAGATGGGGAAAAAAATCAGTATCAGACCAAATTATGTGGAAAATAATTGGTTTTTTTGAAAGCTGGAAATTCATGAAGACAAATTGTTGATATTATTTGAGTGTCTAAAACATGTGTGTAACAAACAATCAAGCGAAATCATGAGTTTGGAAGCAATACCAACCGGCCTAGGGCAGGCTGTCCGAGAAAAACATAAGACAAGACTGTTGCAGCTTTGTAAAAAATATAGAAATGCTAGTTGCAGTGATCTTCTCAGGGAACTGAATCCTTCCTGTGATAATATTAATATAACAGAGAAATGTGTGCAACTGTTGAATGAAGCAGGCCTAGGTTCCTATTTTGCAATCAGCAAACCTCTGTTAAATGAGAAACACAAAAAATGATGATTTCAGTTTTGCAAGGAACGTTTAGGGTGGTTTAAAGAAGCTTAGGAGAGAGTAATTTTTTCAGATGATTGTCGTTTTGAACTATTTCCTCGATGTAAGGTTGGGGTTTGCAGGACAAGAACAGAAAAATTTCTGCCGGCCTGTGTCGCCCCTACAGTCCAACAAGGTGGTGATGCAATTATGATCTGGGGTTGCCTCACTTCAGAGGGGCCTGGAGACTAAGATTGTGAATGGTGCTATGAACAATGACAAATATTGTGAAACTATGTAGGAAACTATGATTCCTTCAGCACATAGGCTCCTTGAGGAAAATTACATTTACCAGCAGAACAACGCCCCATGGCACCGGTCCAAGGCAACAAGGACATTGAACTGCTTCCCTGGCCACCACGTAGTCCAAACCTCAACCCATTTGAAAATCTATGGAACACCATGGCATATCAATTGCCAAAGCAGAAGCCCAAAAAGAGAGCAGAACTGAGACTGGCAGTCCAAAACCTATGGCAAAAAAGTGACGCATGAAGAATGTAGGAAGCTGATCCACTCCATGCCTGACAGGATCAAAGCATGCTACAAGGCTAGAGGGGATCCTATTGACTACTAAACAGAATATAAACAATTTAAAAAAAAAATCATCTGTGTCCTATTGATTACTAAACATGCAACCCAAACTATTTTTTTGTTATATTCTGAGTAAATAAAAATATTGAAATGTGGAAAACTTGTGTTTTTAATGGGTGGTCTTAAACTTTTTTCTGACACTGTATTTAGCAGAAGCCCATCACAAAACAAACAACATTTTTGTAAATATTCAAATTAATAAAAAAGTCATCATTATACTACCCATCAGTGCCATGCAGTGACTTTTCTCAAAGAGAATTAGGTTTGAAGACACCTTTCATTATGGGGCTAAAGAGGAAGACTCCATATAATGTACAATAGCAAATACACTTTTACAGGTCATAGGGTAGGCAATTTAGCTCCCTCCAATCAATTCACAATATTTAAACATGGCATAAACAAACAAATACATAAATAAATAAATTAAACAAAAAAATGAATAAAGAAACAAATAAAGCAAATATAAAATTAATATTTTAATCTTACCTTTATTCCTATTTTAGCGCAATCCTTCTGTCTTTTTTCTGAATGAATTTGTCGATAACAGTGTCATAGAATGCTGTTGACTCTGCAGTTAATCTAGCAAGCCTTTTTCAACTGACAACAGGGAAAGCCTGGAGATGGAGAGCATATTCTCACACTGGGTGTTGTCTTAATATGTTTCAAACAAGAGAAGGTGAGGGTCAACAGTGGATGTGCTTACTGGTATTGTTGATACCAAGCAACACAATTTATATGGTTCTTGGAACACTTATTTTGCTAAGTCTGATTCTTCCAGGAACTTCATAATTTCAGTCACAGTTTTGTCTGAAAAGTCTGATAGTATGTAAACTGAGACTAATTCACTCCAAAAATTGCCAAAATTGAAAAGACTACTGTAGTTTGACTCAAGTGACAAAAATAAATGGTAAGGAAATCGAGATTTGAAGCTTTGAGATTGTTTTGAATCTAGCTACTCAATAAATTGCAGCTCATTAAGATCTTGAAACCTCAGCTTCATTTGCCCAACCATGGTGTCAATAATTTCATTATGAAGACGCACATATTTATTTCTGGGTTTCAATTAGTCATCTTCTCTACATATCTTCTTAGGAGCTTCCACATTGTCATCTTCTAATTTTCTATAAGTCTCTTCAAAGTCGTTTCTAGCATCTTTGAGGTGAGAAATCGTCTTTTTTACTTTATCAATGCAGTATTTTACATCAAAAGTTTGGGTTTGAACAATTTTAAATAATATGTTGGTGAGAGAAAAAATGTTGGTTAAAACCTTCAGTAGAAAGACAAAATTGAAATCTCTCAATGTTGACGAAAGCATCAGTATCCCAACTATCTGGATTTTCAGCAATATTCTCAAAAAACTATATGAGTCCTGTTTTATTTTCATTCGCCATGTTCACAATTATGGAATTGTAATTCCACCTTGTATTGGCAACTGTTGGAAACCGCTTCTTTACCTCAGATTGATTAAGAGCGTTAATGCTTTTCAATGAATGTGAAAAGAAATTTGGAATGCCATTCAATGTCTTAAAAAAATATCTTGCATTTTGTTATATGATTCACAGACTGGGAAAGAACTAGATTGAGTTTGTGAGCATAATAGTGGATGTAGAGTGCGCCTGAGCACCTCTTTTTCACAAGACTGTACACCATCTAAATGTCCAGAAAATGTAGCGGCTCTATCATATGCTTGTGCTACAAATTTTTACTTACAATTGAAATGAGAAAGGATTTGAAAAACATGTTCACTTAAAATAATTGCAGTGCGATCACTGCTGACATCTGAAAAACCAATAAATCTTTCATAAATGTTGCTCTCTTTCACATATCGAAGGACTGTCGAAAGCTCTCGATCTTTGCAATGTCCGTAGTTTCGTCCAACATTATTGCTAAAAAAAAGCATCATTTATTTCCAACTTAATCTTATCCAAAACAAAATCATCACCAGCACATTCAATGATGATGTTTTGAGTTTTGTTGTAGGTTCCTTTAAATGCCGCCCTATGCTGAAGATGAAAATCCAATTTACTATCGTATTTAGAAAGTAACTGCATTAGTTATATGTAGTTTCTCCAGTTAAGGGAATCTTCCCATTCGTTGTGACCTGAATGGCAGCTTTTGTTTAGCCAAAAAACAGCACACATCAATTAATCATTTCATTAGTTCCCTGTTTGAATCAACTTCTGCATTATGTTTTAAAAGTCTAACCTTGTTTGCTCACTAAGTTGAAAATCTACTCTGGTTTTCCCGAAAGTTCTTAATTTAGTTATTGCAGATAGGTGTGAGTGAGTATTTTCATGGCGCATCATGGCTTTGTGAAAATTGCTGATGTCACAAAAGCCGTTATTAATCCACACTCCCTTATTTGTTTTGAACAATACACAAGGCCAACAATACAGCATGTTTCTTGATTTGCTTGCAGTTAACCATTTTGAAGAACTATAATATTCTGTTTTGAAATGACGTGTATAGTCTTTCGTTTTTGTTTTACCAGAAATGTAAAATTTAACTCTAAATAAATAAATAAATAAAAAATGTCTGGGGACTAGTCTAGTCCTACTAGTCCATTGGCCAGTGCTACCCATAATCGAATTATCCCCTCAGGAACAAGTATACAGCTTTATTTGTCATGCTATTGTCAAAAACTCTCTGGATAGACACTATAAGCAAAATCATTATAGCCATTTTCAAAATAATTTGAATTTTCAAAAATCATGAATCAATATTAATTTGTACCCAAAATTTATTTATTTATTTATATTCTACAAATTTCAGCTCATGGCCGGTCTTACAATTTGAGAGTTACTTATGCTATTGTTATTCTAAATATTACAAGAAGTTGAGCGTTACAAATATTGATACTTAATATCAAAACTTAAGTGTTAATAGCCTATTATCGTGATTATAGTTTTGTATAGGCATGTGATTCCCCATTTTATAAATTTTGGTTGCCCAGCTTATGATTCTTCCAGCTTTTTCTGATAATATTAACAGGTTTTAAACCTTTAAAATCTGATGATATAGCATTCCAAATCCTAGCCACCTGGAAGGTAAATAATTTTTCAGAGCTTTTGGTTCGATGTTTGGGTACTTGTAGAGAAGTTCTATTTTGTGTTTTATATTTATGTATGGAAGATATTTTGATCACTTCTGAGTAGAGATGAGACGGGCATTTCGATTCTATAATTTTATAAAGCCGTGAACTAAAACTCAAAATATGTCAGTTTTCCATATTGAGCCACTTTTATCTTTTTAGGTGATTGCTAATGTAATGCCCTGTTTTATAAGTTGCTTCTAGTAAGACGTTCATCCATTTCCTGGTATTATGTTATATCCGGTCTTGAGCCAGCGCGTGCGACTTTGGACCTTGTTCTCTTATTATATAGACTAAAATTTATAAGTCTAAGATTGAATGTGGTAATCAGTATTCGATAACCAACGAGTCTAAGGAGAGCTAGCAAAATCACTGTCTGGTGGCTGCGCCGCTTAGGGTTGAACCAGGCCCCTCAAGCCACCGCGCGGGGTAATTGAGGTTTGCACATGCACATTCATTTTGGTTTGTCTGATGTACCCATTGTATCGTAGAATAGTATTTCACTTAATTAAATATAACTCTTTGTTCACTGCCTTGTAATTCACAAACCTTCTCCTCCCACGCCCTACTCATTCCATCAGAGTAACCCCATACGCTCGGGGGTAGCTATCCAGAGTCACATAAGTCACCAAGACCCCCCAATTCCACAGTAGCCAGTAGTTAGAGTGGTCACCATCGGGCCGCCATGTGAAAAGAGAGGGTTTTACACGAACATGATTATATTTTTTTAGGTTAAAAATAAATCTTAGAAAGGAGTTTTGGATTTTTCGGAGTATAGATTGTTAATTGTCACATCAAACATCCCCAAGATACCCATTTGCAACAAAATCACTAGGCCATGTTTTAAATAGGCCTATTTCAAGTTTTTGAAAAATCAATCATCGGTAAACTACCTATAGATGATGTTTTACCCCTAAAACAAGTATACACTGTTATTTGTCATGTCAAACACGCCCAAGATACACATATGGAACCCAATTGCTTAAACCATTGGTAAAATATTTCAGGTTTTTGAAAAATCAGTCATCATTAAACTACCCTTTAACAAATTTTCTCTTAAAACCCAATTAAATAGTGCCATTTTTAATATCAAACAAATCCTAGATATGTATTTTAGTCAGAATTGTTAAAACATATTTTGAAAATTTGGAATTCAATTTTTTTTTTCATAGGCTAAGCTATCCTTAATTGAAGGGCTATGTTTAAAAAAAACTTTTTGTGGTATTGTAACGTCTAGATATCAAGTTTGAACAAAATCAATCCAACCTTTTGGGTTCGTGTTCTCATAAAACGTAAAAATTTGTTATTATCTTTAGATCAATTTTTTTCACAATCACATTATTTTCTATTGTTATGGGAAAGTAAAAAGCATGATTACTAAGCTTATTTAAAATTAATATTTTTTGTTTGAGGCTTATGTCTCCAATTCTCTTTTAAAACATTTTCATCTTTTTGGCCTCAAAAAGGAAAATGCCTCAATTAGATGCATACAATCAACTATGTTTATCTAGAAACTGACATCACCATTAAGTGTTATTAACAGTGGTGTTTAGTCAATAAAAGAAAGGGAAGCAATGCACCCATATAAAGGAAGAATAGAAAAAAAGAAAATAAGAGGAAATTAAAGTGTAAAAATCAATAAATCAGATTAGCACTCAAACCAGAACTGTTAATAGTTACGGTGCGTAGAGCAGCTGCATCTTTTTCTTTCTCAACTTGAACGGCTAGACAAGGCTTGTTCCTTATCATGTAATTAGTATTTTTCTGGGTCTGTCTGGCCCTCATCTTGGAAAGGGAAGCAGCATTTATCTAGATGAGTTATAACAAAATTTAGTTATGTGAATGATGTAAAATTGTGCGTAATTTTCAGTTAAAATTTTATTTTTGGTAAAATTTGATAGTTATGCATCTAATTATGTTTTTTTTTTTTCAAAATAATGTATCTGTTACCAATTAACGTAAGTTTATTTTATCTCAGAAGAAACGCTTGTTTTATCCTCCAATAGAAGTGTTTTGTTTCTTTGCATGCAGAAGTAGAATGACAAACGGTAGAAGAGGAGTGCTACTGTGTCATATTAGTATTTTGAAGCATATTTTTTGTCCCAGTCTTTGAGAAAAGAAATAAAATAATTGAAATAGGCAGACCCACTCCATGTTTAAAAAATTTATCAACTAAAAATAAACATTTTCTTAACGACATTTCAAAACACAATTGTTTGAAAGTGTTGAGTGAACTAAGATGTCAGTTTGATGGAAATTAATATTCTTGGCCTTGATTACTATCTCCTGACAATTTAATATGGTATAGATGGTATGGTATAATTCTGGATTCAGTAATATGGATAATATTCACAAAGCAGTAGGTCAAAATCATTTGCTGACTGTAATCCGAGAGAAAACATTTGGCAAATTGTGAATTGACCATCAGTTAGACGAGCAAGCAAAACAATGTTACTTAAAATACAACAACGTTGTTGAAAAAAATCAAGAAATATGGACCAGATTTATATATATTATTGGCTTTCTTAGACAGCCAGAATGTGCCATTACAGGGCATGATGAGTGTGATGACTCTGCCACCAAAGATGATGTAGAGCTCATTGAACTATTTAGGAAGTATTGCAACAATTTAAAATGCCATTGAACTGGCAACTGTTTTCAAAGGTACTTCAAATTTAATTCACCTTGGTTTAATTACTTCAGCTAGTTCTATTGTGCTGGGAAATATTAAACATTAAATTGGACAAGCTTCCTTTGTGGCTCTAGTTTTGAATGAAACTACAGATGTAAGCAATATTTCTCAATTGTCCACAGTCATTGGTTACATCACATCAGATTAAAAATTACGGTAACACTTTTTAGGATTTATTTACATCACAGAAGACAGATCATCAGAGGCTCTCTATATTATAGTTTGTCACTCTGTTGAGGAATATGATTATGGTGCTAAGCTTGTTGCTCAGAGCTGTTATGGAGTAGCTGTGATGGCAAGATGTTTAAGTTGACTTAATGCTAGAGTGAAGAGTGAAAAAAAACTATTCCAGAATTTTTATAATCACATTGCTTTGTCCATAGGTTAAATTTGGCTCTATGACAAACTGTGTCACAAATAAAAGAGTACAAAATATGTTTTACGACATTCAAGGGAATAGCATAATTTTTCTCTTAGACCTTAAAGTGAACACTTGCATTAGACACTGAAATAAAAAAGAGATTCCGAAAGTGGCTCTGACTCAATGGATTTAAAATGGATGATTATTACAACATGTATTTGAATCCCTGCAACCACTGCTCATTGATCCTAAGGGTACAGCTAGACTGGGCGAGCGAGTGACTAAGAAATAAAATAAAACACATTAGTTGTAATGAGAGGTGGCCAGACTGGAACGAGCGAGTGACCGAGCACGCATGCTTGAAAGATAGAACTGGCTCTAATTTCCGAACATGCATGCTTGAAAGATAGAACTGGTTCTAATTTCTGAGCATACATGCTTGAAAGATAGAACAAGTTCTAATTTCTGAGCATACATGCTTGAAAGATAGAATTGGTTCTAGTTTTCTTCAAGCATGTGCGCTTGAGCCGGTACAGTCTAGTATACACACTAGGCAATATTATTGTACCGGTTCATTGAGTGCTAGGAAAACTTCTCACTTTGACATGATATTTGAATTTTTTATAATTATCGATAGGTTTAGCACACTTGCTACTAATTACCTAATTTAATTGGTAAGATCATAAACCATATATATATATATATGTAAAACTGAAATGTTAAAATACTTCAATATTATAATCAAATTGGGCCATTACAAATAAGAATCATCATTAGCACAGATAGAGGATGGAAAAACCACAGCAATAAATCACTTGCCAAAAACCACCCTCAGTTCACTGAGCCAAGATTCGAACCTTTGCCTCCTCATCAACAACTATTGAGAGCGATCTGCTAATCACACACTCACTTGCTCACCAGTTTGGTTACACAGTGGCTCGTTCGCACGCTTGTCAGTCTGGCTGAACCTCGATGGAAATTGGGTTGCCGAAACCTATAGTACTTCACCTGGCTGTCTACCACCGCTTATAGATTTTAATATTGACTTTTTTTAAGTGGTTTTTCAGAAATATTCCTCAAAATATTTCCTCTCACTCATCAGTTATTTTACATTATTCAGACAAAATAAAACAACATTAGCTATTGTGTTAAAAAGGATTCAGAGTTTCATAGAGTAATTGAAAATAGAAGGAACAAATTAAGAAAAATCAAGAAAAAAACAAATAAAGGTTGATAATGTTTGAGATTTAAAGATTACTTGCCAGGAAGTTTTCTTTTATGTACTAGACAATATCACTGAGCAGATGGACATTACTTGTGAAAACTTAGTCATTGTTATTTCTTCAACTCTTAAATAATAAACTTTATGCATTTAAAAAAAAATATTCAAATATCACATTCCAATCTCTAAAAAGACAATTATGGTAAATACTTTGACTTTGTTTCCTTGTACTCTCAGCTTACTGTGACATGTATTTCAGAGGAACTAATAAATGCAAGTTTAGGAGAGTGGTTGCCATTTCTAAAAGAAAGTGGTTTGGACTGAGCCTACAATGAAGTATTCAAACTGTTGCGAACTATTAATGATAATCCCTGCTACTAGTGTTTCTGATGAACTTAGTTTTTCAGTTTTGAAGAATATAAGAAGTTTTGTGAGGAATTCTCAAAGCCACTATAGACTGTCCAAATTGGCAGTGATTATAAAAAAAAAAGGGCCTACTTAAACAATTGACGGAACAAATTTCTGAGCTTTTAACTGTATTATTGACAACTTTACAATATAAAAAAATATCTTGCAGTTCAATTAAACTAAGGTAGAATAATTTATTTTTTATTTTCATTTCTTGCTTAAACAATTTAAATTCAAAAATATCATTTAAATTAGTAGGGCCAATATTCACTTTTAATTTAATGAGTGATTAATATTTCCAACTTCACAATTTATTAGGTTTTAATTTCATCAATATTATATTTTACCCCCTTTAGTCCTTTTTCTCTAAAATACTTAGTTGTATAGCAAAAATAGGCTTAAGGAAGGACCAATGGGACCTCCCAATTAAACTAGGGCCCATCAAACCCCCTCCCTATACTGTAACCTTATTGCACCCCCTATACTGTAACCTTATTGCACCCCTCTGTCCAGAATTGACCATAAACCACTGTTTAGTAAGCTCATGAGATATATTGCTATCCATGGTCTGTCAGCTTCGGGGGTAACTGGTTGATGTAATGCAGGGTTGTCTCTGGGTGACGTGTTCAGACACCGGTCTCGCGGATCATGTGGGTAGAGGTAGGAAAAGGGTCGGCGGGAAGGTCCTGGCAACTTGAATTGCGGTGGGAGGTAGGGTGGTGGTCCCGGCGACGTGAGGGGCGGTGGGACACGAGGAAGTCCCAGTAAGGTGAGTTGCGGTGGGAGGTAAAGGAGCGAGAGGATATTAGACAATATTGCTCTTTCTGATTTTTGACAATTTACTTTAGCTCGTTCAAACAGGTGGCACACCCGGGCTGGGTAGCCAGCCACTGACCAACTGGCCCCTGAGTGAGGAACCGCTGTGTTATTTACCCTCCACTGTTGCCTGGCTTTGTCCATTGGGAGAAAAGAGAGCTTCCCATTGGCACATGAGAATGTGATAGACATTTGTCCTCAAGCGTTTCAATAGAAAGAGGAGTCTTATTGGCGCACTCGTCACGAATAGCTCAGAGAAGATGAAATGTGGAGCGGCCCAGAAAGTAGAGAGGGTGGTTGACGCAGTCTATTCATGTGCAGAGAAGAGACACAAAGGCCAAAGAGTGAGGCACAACAATCTTAGTGCTTAGGACTAAAGTTTGACTTGAACTTGATCAACACTTACCTTAGATCCATAACAGAAACCCAAACTCCTTTAAACTACATCAATGACTTATTTGTGTTTTCTTTTTTTCCTTAATTGTGTGTCTAAACAAAAAAATGTGCTTATCTCAATTTTCCATCAATACATAACAAGTTTTCTTGGCATATTTAGATCTTAAACAGTTTATGTTTAAGAGAGTTATTCATAACCAACAATATTTTTATCTTATACCAACTAATCCTCTAGTAAGAATCCTTTTGTTAAAAAAAAATGATGTATAGGTGTATTTAAACTTAATATTTTCAGGTATGCTGGAGTACCTGTAGATTTTGAAGTGGTTCAAATTGATCCTAAAAGTGAGACTAATGATGATTTGGACTATGCTATTACTACTATCAGACGAAATGGTGTGGCTATAAAAGGTGAGATGATGAGATGAATATTTTACTATGTTAGATACTTGAAATTTTATTTTTATAAAGCATTCTACTTCTCAGATTGCAATACAGGTACTTACAAACACTTAACAACTTTCTAATCCAGTGTTTTTTCCATTAGGGGCTATCCTTTTTCCACTGACTAGTGTTGGCATTTTGTAGTTTAAAAATGAACATGGTTATTTCAATAAAATAACCATGGCATATTATATCATATTCACTGATGCATCTAGTGGAAGCAATAAACTCTCAAAAAAAATTTTTTTTTTTAAATTTTAAACTATATATTATATCCTAGTTTCACAAAGTTCCAAATAAATCCCTCATGCCCCCTCAATAGTGTGAAAAAGTCCATAATGCTATGGTAGCTATTGCAATTGTCATAAAATTATCAAATATGTTTATAATATGAACAGGTAGTAAGATGTGGTGATGAATAAAAAAATTTAGGGGATGTACCCTCTGTCTTCCCTGAAAAGTAGCAGCAGCACACTATGGCCATATCTTTTAAGCTGCACTATAGGGTGACCATGTAAGGTAAGATTGCTACCTTTCCACATAAATGAGGTGTACTTAAGAGAAAAAGATTATTTTATGATTAAAATTTACTGTTGAGAAAATAATTCAACATTAACTAAAACTAAGATAATGTTTTGGTGCAATAGTTGTGCCACTTGATTAAAATTTGCATCATATTTTTATATCATCTCTTAGGGGATCACCAAGGCAGCACTCCAGAGATGGTTTTAAATGTATTTTTATCGCTGATTTACTACCCGCTCGGACTATTAGCATATTTACTTTAGTAGGGTAGAAAGGAGGAGGGTAGAATTTAGAGGAAATTTACTAGCATTTTTGTAGAGGTGGAGTCAGAAACCATTTAAAAAAAACTTTTAAAAAAAATCTCCATTACATTAGGGTGAGGTTCCAACCCCAACCACGCTATCACCAGAAATTAAGTTTATTGTCCTAAACATTCAACCACCAATGTGACAAGCACTGCAGTGATTGATGTTAGGATTTATGATCAACTTAACATTCATTAACCAGAGTGTGATCAGGATTCATGTCGGCATATAACCCGAACAGGTAGTTACACAGTTCAAAAGATTGAAGTAAATAATTTGTTCTCCAAATGGTGACAATACTTTGGCTTGACACCCTGACTGTGCATTAATCGGCCAATGATTGGCTCAGCATCGATCCAACCCTAATATAATCAAAATTTAAAAGTACCGACTAAGTCAGTTCCAATTAAATGCAAATGTTCACTATGCACACTTTCCTTATACTAAAAGGTGGCAAGCTTACATTCCTTGTTTTCACTTTGGTGTAGCTTATAAAATAAGACCATAGTAAAATCCATCAAGATAAGACTGCAACCTTTCAGGGTAAACAAAGTGTACATATTAAAATACTTATTTCTATAATAGTATGTAGAGATTTGTCTTTCTTTGGAATTGTATCAGTGTCACGAAGT